>JAFIRS010002181.1:0-244035 GCA_018342105.1 Gonioctena quinquepunctata
AAGTTATTCAGGGGAATCCATCGACCAAACCCAATATCAAAACTCAATGACAAATCCAAAGCAAATCTCAAGGTCAAACACACACACACTGCACACCTGCAACTATTCAAGGTCACACGTGACGTCATAGTGGTGGGGGGAGAGCCAGAACCGGCTTAAATCTCCTACTTCCACATTATGTCAACAGTCAACTTCATGACAAATGCACCTGCATACATTGGCGTTCGTAACTTTCTTTGTAGGTTGAGTACTTATTACCTATTTTATACCGCCAAAAACCTTTCATTCGTAGATAAAATGATGAACACGAATATTTTCTAATGGTGAGTTTTCTTCCCCATGTAAATTCAAGTCAACTATCCATAGAAGAACTCGGAAATATTTTATTTTCTACAAAAACAAAAATTCGCCGACAATGCCGTTGGGTCTGACAGGTAAACAAAGTTATTCATTTGTCATCTAAATGAAAAAGCCTATTCTTTCCGTTTACTATTTCTTGCATCACGAGCTTCTTTAAAAGTTATGTCGGCAAAAGGATCAAATTTAATATTGTATTCATTGAAATATTTTTCTTAAATCATCTTCGCAGTTGAATTCCAAATTGATTCAACTGCATATTCTTTATAATCTTCTCCATTCCTCTTTTCCATATTATAGGCCCAATCCTTCAATATATCTGCTACTTTTTGTAACGGAGTTATTTTCGATAGTTGGTAATTTCGTACTTGACAAAACTCCATAAATTGTCTACATATTGACGCTTTAGTATTTTTTGTGGATTGCGGGATTGCTTTTTCTATAAATTTTGTTATTTGTTGAGTCGAAACTTCCCCAAAACGACTCATGTTGTAATGTTTCAGTATCAATTATCAACAATACTTAAATAACTGACAGGGCAGACATTAAAGTGACGTAAGCATACTAGATGTAGACGCTTAAGAGGAGCAGGTGTTTTTATCGGTGATAAAAAACGATGCGCCTTTTTTATTGCTGTCAAAATGACAAAACAGTCATCTTTAAATGACACATTTTATATATGAGTTAATTTATCACTATGAAACTGATCTGATTGGTTCTCTATTTGGAATTTCGGACATTTGATTGGTTCGAAAATAATGAAGGAAATAGTCGTCAATGATTCTGAAAGTCTACTGAATTTGTTACCTTTACTTGGATTATGTGTGAATGGAAATTTACTCTTATCTATGTTGGATCGAAAGAGTCATATCACCAAAAGCTCCTAGAAATCTTCTCTGAATTTTATTACTCTAAACGAGCAATTCTTGTATATATATATTTAAATATATTTCGTGTATCTCGGAAACGAATCAAACGATTTGGATGGAACTTCGTATTTAGATAATATTTTGGTTTTCGAGTTCATCTATGTAGGCATCATTCCTGAAAAAAACGCGACTTTACACACAAAAAAAATCACTATCTGCTCTCGCGCTAACAATGTATAGCGCCATCTCGTGAATTTTTAAGGTACTTGCATTATTTGTGAGATAGCGCTATATTACACTATCCGAATACGAATAACCTTACCCAGTGATATTACCGAATTTGGGCATCAAATCAATGCTATATATGTTTACGGTTTACGGTTCATTTAAAATGTTTATTTGTAGCCAACCTGTGCACTGGGTAAGATTGCAAAATATTCATATGTAATAGGTATGTGATTCGTATCCTAATAGGCATAAAAAAACGCCGAGCAAAGCTCAGTCGCCCAGGTACTATCTTCCTTACGTCGAGCAGAGACCTTATTCAAGATTGTCAGTTGAAATGTTTGATGCATTTTTCATCTTTCTGTATCATAGATAGATTTATTTCCCACAGGCGAATATTCACAATGTCAACAGTTTTCATACAAAGTCTGTTTGAAAGTATTCGCTGGGGCTATGAAAAAAAGTTTTTTCAGTTCAGTTTTGAATTTGTCATTGGACATTAAATTTCACATTGAATTGTGAATTCTGGTATAGTTTTCCCAATATCAATTGCGTAAGCATAAAAAAGTCTTGCGGTGAAATCCTGTGAGCAGCAGTGGCGGAGATAACTAATTTTATTTGGATATTTCAAGATTTTAAAAATACTTCATAAATAAAGAAAAATGAAAAAAAAATTAAGACAAGCTTTTATTTATACAAATACATCAAGAAGGAAAAATAATTTCTTTCATTGTTTGATGTAGGTTATTATTAAATCCTAAAGCGTATTTCGATCGGCACACACCAAGACCATAGACGCTACTGGTTTTTAATCTTTCAGAGCTATTAAAACACAAATATAACGCGGGATTTATAACCTCCCATCGTAGAGACACACCTGCCAGCATTAGTCTGACTCGATTGGCCCAGACGAATCGGTTGTAAAAAGCGACAGCCGTCACTCGAGTCCACGTTGACTATCGCCTCTTTTGAGCTACTGTTTGCCGACGGAAAATGTTTACGAGTAGTACAGATTATTTTTCGTTCCGTTTCTTCGCATATACGCTCGTGTTAGCGAAGTGAGTTTTCATTTGCTCCCTATAGAAACAGCTTCTGCAATTGATATTGGATGGACTATATAATTGTAATGTTAGTATAATTACTTGTTTCTTCGTTGGATATATGTGTATCTCAGCTGGACGTAGTAGTGTATTCCGTTTTTTGTGTAGTAGAAGAAATACTTTGAATATTTACAAATTTGTAAGGGTGAATATTTTATGTCTTTCGAATGCATGTCCACAGGAATCTCTATATTTTAGATCGAAAAGTGTTCGAATTGCTTTTTATCTGTGTTATGAATGTGCTGGGGGAGTTTACTGCTGTACTGTAAGTATTCAGATTTTGCACCAGATATTCCCGATTTTGTCTTACGGTACGTAATGAAAACACGTCCTGAGTTTCAAATTCAGTTGTATCATCTGACTGGACCAGTCTAGCTCTTCATCTATAAGGAGCTCCGAAAATTTGGTAGAATCCTGTGAGCAGATCGGTTTCTCATCCAGGAGTATGTTCATTTCGGGTTTATTTTGGTATAATTGAGATATAATATTGTGGGTTTTTTCGATGTTGATTGACAGTTTGTAAGCTATGAACCAGTCGGATATACCATCCATGATTTGCTGTGAAGAGGTTTCCAGCATTTCTGTATTTTTTCATGTGTGACAATACTCGTGTCGTCAAGCGAACAGTGAAAAGCTGACTGTTGGAAAATTGGCTAAAATGTCATTGATGTATATTAAAAAAAAGGTAGGATCCAAGACAGAGACTTGAGGAACACCGCATATTATTTCAGCAAGATTCGAGTTGAGTTCCAGAATTTGTTCATTACATCTTTGTGTAACTCGGACAAACATTTGACGTTGTGCCTGATATGACCTGAATCAATTATCGGCCACCCCTCGTATTCCATAATATTCCATTTTATTCATTAAAATTTCGTAATCGACGCAATCGAATGCCTTGGAGAGATCGCAGAAAATCCCCAAAAGGAGCTGTTTTGATTCTAGAATCTGATTGATTTTTTTCTTACAAGGCTAATTAAGCGTCGGTGGTATTTCTGTTCTGTCTGAATCCGAATCTATGATTATTGTATTATTTATATTGATTGAGAGATTTTAGCGGGTTTCATTCATTTCTCCAGTAAAATATCTGACAAATTCCCAAGTTGTTTTTGCTTTGTTTGTAGAATTCGATATAAGGTTTCCGAAGTAGGTAATCTTGGCAAGTTTGATGATGTGGTTCAGTGTGCATGTGTGAGTTATATAATTTAGAATCCTAGGGTTATTTGTGTATTTTTTTAGGTTGTGTAGAAAACGTTTATTTTGACATGATGTTTTTATCCCCGTAGTTATCCATTCTTTAAAATATTTTTTGTGGTTGCTGGCCAAGTTCCTTTCAGGAAATGCCTTGAGGAAACAAGAGTTGAACAGCTCATAGAATACTATGAAGCCTGTCATTTATATCATTTGTTACATATTTTCATCAAATTTTTTATCTGATTTTTCATCTAATTTTTTATCTAATTTTCCATCTAATTTTCCATCTAATTTTTCATCCAATTTTTCATCTAATTTTCCATCTTATTTTCCATTTAATTTTCCATCTAATTTTTCATTTAGTTTTTCATCTGATTTTTCATCTAATTTTTTATGTAATTTTTCATTTGATTTTTCATTTCATTTTTCATTTCATTTTTTTTCATTTTTCATCTATTTTTATTATTTTTCATTTCATTTTTCTTCATTTTAGGTAATTTGAGTATTTGTGATTATTTTTCCATTGGAAATTCTTCTGGTTTCTTTATAGATTGAGTTCTCATTAAGGTAATTTGAGTATTTGTGATTATTTTTCCATTGGAAATTCTTCTGGTTTCTTTATAGATTGAGTTATGTTTTTTACTTACTTGATTATCCAGTTTCAAGCTGAGGATCTGAGCGTTATGGTCAGATATTCCCAAATCAGTGGTTTCTGAGTGTTAGTCCAGATTTGTACAAGTATGTTATCTAATGTTGAGGAAGTGTTGGTTTTACTCTTGTGGGTTCATTTATCGTGATATCGAGATTGAGCATTTCCAGTATCAATTTGAATTCATCTAATTTTTTGTTGGGTGAGAAAAAGTTTATATTGAAATCCCCGCACTAACTATATTCTGATGGTTGTCAAGTTTTGCTAAAGTAACTATGAGTCAGTTGCAAGTTCGAGCTATCGTTATTCATGAGATTAGATTCTTTCATTAAAACCCAATAGGAATAACTCCTGGCAAAACTCCACCACCGAATCCTTGAACTGGCGAATTCCATGAACTTGCGATCTGGATCTTCCGTACCTGCGGACTGTCCTATTTGGCGATGCGCCAGAGATAAAGGGGCGGCCTTTGTCGCGAGAAATACAAAATAAACTTATGTAACGGTCAATAGCAAAAGGTTATCTCCGAATTCGATATAGAATGCGGGACCGAGAACAAGAAGCAAATCTTGTTAGAGCGGAATTGGCTTGGTTTTATTGTGCGATGGCTGAAATGCTCTCGAGAAACTGGAAATCGATACCGAAAATGTATCAAATGGGAAAACAAGAGTTATGACGGCTCGGAATTGATTTTGTGTATAAAAAGGATTTATGGGGATCCGGAAAAGTCCATTCGTCGGAAGTAGTCGGAATCGTCACCAACACGACGAATAACTTGAAAAGACAATATATTTATTTAAAATATGTGCAGTTGAGTTTCCTAGATATAGAAAACTTTTATATTGATAGGTAATTCGAAAAAAAAAATTCTTATAAACATTTCTGCTTTCAGCAAAAATAATATACTACTGAAACCTGGAATAGCATATACAGGGGTGAGTCGGAAGTAATTTGACAAACTTCGGGAAGTCATTCCTCACAATATTCTAATATGAATTGTCCAAATAAATATATGTCCACAAACGCTTCGTTTCCAAGATACAGGGTGTTAACGTTTTATTTTTATTTTCGTTTTTTTTAAATAACTTTCGAAATACTGACTTTAATTAAACGAACATTGGTATTGAGAGGTTTTTTGAGGTGTCAAATTTGAACCTGTTATTATTGCTCTTACTCGTGGGGGGCGCCTCCTGCACGTCTTTTTCTTTTTTGAAGATTCATAACTTTTTTGAGCGTACTTCTAGCACATTTTCCAATGAAAAAATCAATTTCTCTATCATATCTAAGTAAAAAAGCTACTCTTGTTACAAGTCGCTATAAGCAACCGTTTTCTAGATATTTGGAATTTTAAGTCGATTATTTGGTAATCGATGCGTGTTGTAGTTATTGCCATTATTTTGCATTTTTCACAAGAATGCTTAGGAAATGAGTTCGACGTTTGAGTAAGTAGTTTTGGTTTTCTGTAGGGGGCGCCACCTATTCTATTCATTTTTTCTCGTTTGAAATAGTTAGTATCAAGGGTGCAAAATCTGTATTTGTTTCAATAAAATTTGCAAGAAATATCAACATTTTCTTTCGAGAAATTTTGAATATGTAGAATAAAATAAAATAAAGAAAACCAAATTGTATTGAAAAAGATTGTTCAAAGTGTCCACCTTCAGCGAAGATACAGGCATTCAGACTTCTAGTCATTGAATTCCGTACCCGCTCGTTAATTATTGGGGTGTTTTTTATTGTTCCACAGGCGTCTACTATTCGGTTTCTTGGATCTTTTCTGTTCGCTACTGGAGTTTCATAAACTAGTGACTTCAAAAATCTAGCGGGCTTAGATCTGGGGACCTTGGTGCCCACGCCTGGTTAGGATCTTCTACACCCCACCGATCCATCGATTTGGATAGACAGTGTTAAGGAATTTCCTGCCTACAACGCGTTCAAAATAGCTTCTTTCAATTCTGGGGTTCGGACTGCTCGTGGTCTTCCAATAAAATCAGCTGCCCTCTGAAAACTACCTGTTTCTGCCGAACGACGGTGGAGACTGGTAAATGTTGGAGCTGAAGGCAGCACTCGATTAGGAAATCGCTCCTGGTAAATACGTCCTGCTTTGCGCGCATTGCCATCCGCAAGGCCATAAACGAAATGCATATCGGCTTGATGGGCATTATTGTTTAAATAATCCATTTTTTCAAAATTAATGTTTCAAAACTTACAGAAACTTTAACAAAACAACATAATATGTAATTAACATAAACTACTCACTTAAACGTCAAATTCATTTCCTAAGCATTCTTGCGAAAAATGCAAAATGATGGTAATACCTTCAACACGCATCGATGATCAAATAATCGACTTGATATTTTCAAGTCCAAATATCTAGAAAACGGTTGCTTATAGCGACTTGTAACGGTGGCGGATTTTTTAAGTAGATATGATAGGGGAATTGATTTTTTTACTAAAAAATGTGCTAGAAGTACGATAAAAAAAGTTATGAATCTTTAAAAAAAAGAAAGAGACGTGTATGTGGCGCCTCCTACTAGTTAGAGCGATGATAATATCAGGTTTGAATTCGACACCTCAAAAAATTCTCAATACCAATTTTCGTTCATTTCAGATCAGTATTTCGAAAGTTATTTGAAAAAAAAATTAAAATGAAAATAAAACTTCAACACCCTGTATCTTGGAAACGTAGCGTTGCCAGACATATTTATTTGAACAAGTCATATTAGAATACTGTGAGGAATCGCTTCCTGAAGTTTGTCAAAGGACTTCTGACTCACCCTGTATAAAATGGTCAGAAAATAGGAAAAATGATAATGTACCCAATAGAGAAGTAGCCTCAAATATTTTGGAGAAAATTTTATATAGAAAAATATTAAAATTCTGTATTTTGTGTAAAATTTTGTATAATTAAGCAAAGCGCTTTCGGCCTTGGCCATCTTCAGTGCTTATCTAAAATGTATAGTATATAATTTTGATGTACAAATACAAAAAATTGTTCAGTACCTGTCATGAGAATGAAAAATCATCTTTATTGAAGTAAAACTTGTGAGCATTCTCACATGTGTTGTATGTTCCTGGTCCTGAAAATCACATTTATAATGTTCAAATAAATGAAAATTTCCTAACTTTGGTCCATTTCAAGTTTGTTTGAACTTTTGAGAATTGTTTTGGCCAACGGTTCGACAGCCGTGGTAAGACAGCGTGCTGTCAAGTGTCACGTTGTGTGCGATTTTGCCAGATTTACAAATTCATGATAATGGGCGATGACGTCATTCAAAATTTGGAATTATAGAATACTTCATTTAACTATGTTATATACAGATGCATATTTATAGCAGGTCAAAACTGAAAGTAGTTATCAAAACTGAAAGAAATAGAATATGTGAAGAAACACAAACAACACAAATCCCTGTCACATCTCAAATCGAAGTTCAAAATTCAAAATACAAAACTTTCATATTCAAATATATTTTTTTTAATTTAAAAATTTAAAATCTAGAATTTAAAACTTAAAATCCGAAATTCAAAATTTAAAATTCGGTGAGTCTGTTCCCATTAACAGAAGAAGTTTCTGAAATGTTCTCAGCGTATTCACTGACAGAGTAGAAACAGTTATTTAAAAAGTATGTTTTCATAATTTGTTGAATTTGGTAAGATCTAATATTTTAAGATGACGAGAAAGCACATTGTATAGCTTATAATCCATAGAATTTTTCTGTGATATAGAGAGCCTATGTCGAGAAATTCCGATATTTCCAGCATTTCTAGTGTTATAATTGTGAATATCACTCTGAACAATGAGGCTACCTGCTCTCTTATGAATTTCAATAAGAACTTTGTAAATGTATAAGGACGGAAGAGTCATAATTTTTATTCTCAAAAATAATGGTCGGCAAGATTCTCTCAGGCCTACATCGGCCAAAATTTTAATTGCTTTTTTTTGCAGAGTAAAGATGGTACTTGCTGCAGATGAATCACCCCAAAGAGAAATGGCATAGCTCATATTAGACTTGAACAGGGAAAAATATATTGGTCTTTGAGCATCACTATTGGAAATATACTAGATAGCTTGTGCTTTAGTTGCTCCGTGTGAGCATTCCAGTTTAACCTGTGATCTAGTGTGATACCAAGTAACTTAACCTTCTCTTCGTGTTGTCTGCTTTGATGTGTAGTAATGGTTAATCTCTGAGATTCATCGTTATTCAGTTTGAGATTATGTGCTATAAACCATGTTTCTGTTTGTTTTTCAATTTCTCTGGATTGATCTAACAATAAATCGTAGTCCGGGTTTGAGGAAATGAATGATGTGTCATCAGCAAAAAGTACACATTTATACGGTGACATGAAATTGGCAAGATCGTTTACACAAACAATGAATAAAAGCGGTCCCAATACAGAGCCCTGAGGCACTCCATGGTTTATTCCTTTAATGTCTGATGTATTACTTTTGTAATAGACAGCCTGAAAACGATCCGTTAGATACGTCTCCAGGAGATACGTCTCCTAACGCCGTAGTAGTGCAGCTTTTGTAGTAGTGTATGTAATATGAAAAATATATAGAAGCAGTGTGGCTTGTATGGTTTATCCTTTTTATTTCTAACACTTGTCATTATTCTAGTTTCGTCTATATTCATGTAAAGATTCAGCGACTTCTCTTCAAATTTCTTGGTTTCCTTGAAGACAGCTTCCTGAGTGACTAGCAGTATTTTGGCACTACTCGTTTCGAGGCACACACATATATTTTGATGAGTAGAAAATTTGACCTCAATGAGTTCTTTTAGAATTTTGAGAAATATGCAAAGGAGAAATGAAATTACACAATGCAGTAAGTCTGATTATTAGGAATTTTGAATTCATCTTCTGGGTAATTATTTCATTGGACACCCCTCTACTCGTATATTCATATTAACAAATATCCTAATTGAAAATCACGTGAACTAACACTATCAAAAACATTTTAGTGATTCTAAAATGTTTTATGATGTAGTCACCGGAGGATTGGGAGCGAATTGGATAGCTCATGCATAGTGTGCGGGGTAATCATTTAGGATATCTAACGATGATGATTAAATGTGAAATTATATCAGCGGAACCTGAGCGGGTGAAATTAGTGAGGTAGTAATATTTTAATAATCCTCAAATTATAAAAATCGAACGTGACACATCGGATAGAGTGGTTGATTGAATATACGGGGCATTAACGAAATATTGCGACGTTCGACAACCGAGTTTCTTCATTGAGGTTCTGAGAGAATATCAGAATAGATAGGTTGAAAAGTATAAGACAGTACTTGAGTTCAAATTAATGAAAAAAAAACTGTGGGAAAATAATGTCTTATTTGAACGCAATAAAAAATTCTAGACGTGTGACGTTATTATATCAAATGAAAAACGATCGTTTTTCGTACAGAAAGAACCATTTTGTCTGCAAACTGAATATATCACACAGCAACCCTTTTTCTTTATTCACTGATATAAGGACAGAAAAACTAACGGAGAAAAGGCTAGAGGTTCTGATATGGAATGTACATATGTGACTACCTCCCTATGTGAACTACTCAACGCTGGATATCAGGATTGTCCAAGGAAACTCAATGGAACCTTTCAGTTATGGTCTGAAAATCATAGGTTTCTCGTACAATCCCTAACCAAAGGCCTCACAGCGGCTCAATCCGAATTGTAATGCGACTCGTACCGCAGAAGGAATGGTAGCCGAATCTATTGGGTATCTCTAACGGAGATTCTGGGGTACTTGGCGACCTCCCAGAATAAACAGACTAACATCTGGAGAGGGGACTCCACAGATGTGGACATCTTTTTCTCCACACTTCTGGGAACAATATGTCCCAGACCCTGGGAACAATATATCCTAGATCTAATATGCGGAACAAGATGGGATAAACCAAGATTGGGTCAAAGCAAAAATTGAAAAATTCCCAACTTCCAAGAACAGAAATGCTCCGAGAGTCAAGTGTCATCCTCCATCAGCTTCTTGCATCAAGTGTCAATCACTCAAACTCGAACAATAGGAAGAAGCACTCAGGAGCATAAGGAGCTACAAACGCGTAGGCTAACGCAGTTGAGGAAGATATCAGAACCAGGAAACAACGAACTAACATTTTTGATCCGCAGTTCAAAACGACATTTGAAATGCAACAAACTTCCAGTTCAGTTGAAGGCATTTCTAGAATTTCATTCAGGAAGAAGGAATGAGCCCAGAGAAGCCACTCCTCCTCGACTACGAGCACGCATTGATCATCTCGTGGCTGCCTTCTCATCAGTCGATAAAACTGAAGGAGGCAGCTATGAAGAGATCACTAGAAGTCTGAAGATGGCTGTCGCTCTGGAGAATTATCCATGGCAACAGTTATCGGAACAGCATGGAATTCCCCTGCAGAGTGCGATCACCAAGAAGATTTTCAAGTGTGGAAAAAGGTCCGCAGTTCAGAAACAGCAACACCCATGAGGGTGTACTAATACTAACATGCTCGAACGAAACGAGCAAATTCTGGCTGCTTGACTGCGCTTCCAATATTACTCCCTGAGAGGAAGCAATACTAATTGCTGGTTTGGTAAAAGACCCCATTCACACCCCCAAGGCAGTAGTATGGATGCCGGAACCATACCACGATATGATTCCAGAGAAAATACTCCAACTGATCAAAGCTCAGAACCTGGTGCTAGATACTGGAGAATGGAACATCGTTAGAGAACAGGAGGAGGCAACCGGCCTAACTCTAGTCACTCTATGCACCTTCTTTGGAGAACTTGGTCAACTTTAAGGTAGTCAAACCTACCAGGAGTACCACTGATGCTGCTGGCAGCTCAAGTCAACCTGCAGCACAGTAAGCCTGCCCATTGAGAATTTGCACACAGAAAAACATCGACATAGCTCTGACCCTGGCTACTAGAAGGGCACAAACCATGCTCAGAACAACCCAAAGGAGAACGCTTCTTTAAAGGCTAGCTCATGGATACTCATCAGAAATGATGGAAATGTGTCGCATTCAACAAAATGCTGGTATAGGAAGATCACAGCATTCAAGATAACCTACGTTAGGGGGGAATGAAGGGAAATATCGTTCTTGACTCTGCCTTATGATTTCCAAGCCTTCCATCATCAGAACAAATGGGGGGAACCGGATAACAACATGAGGTACACAAACTCCAGCTAATCATCGTAGCTGATGCGAACATACATCAGTTTCGAAGGTGCCATCAAACTCAGATCACTGACGCATATATCTGAAGATTGGTCACACCAGTAAATCGAAGAAAATGTGTCGGGATCCCAGAAAAACCAGCTGGCAGAGATACAGAAAGGAACTTGTGGAGAACCTCACCAACCTAAAAATGGTCAGAATCAATACACACAAAACTCATAATATAGATTATTTTATGAGCGATCATAATAACATAAGGCAGACAAACACAATGTGAGGTGAGCAGGTGGACGAAAAAGTATTCCAAGAACATATCAGAATTCAATAAAATAATCAGGGGAGAGCCAGGAAAAGCATGAAGGAAGTTCAGTGAGAACATCGAGCAAATTCGAAAAACGCTCTATATGCTACACTGAAACTGCGAATGAAATTATTGGGATCATGCTCCACACACATTTTCCAGGATCTAACAACGTCATAATTGATAATCCCAGCAATGAAACTCCTGTGAACCATCTACACGGCCACAAGGACAAACTCGGAGGCAGCTAAACTGGGAGTTACATACCCAAAAGTAGTATAGGTAATAAATTCTTCGAAAATTAAAATTCTGTATTACGTTAAGCAAAGCGCTTTTGGCCCACGGCCATCTTCAGTGCTTATCTGTCATGAGAATAAAAAATCATCTTGAAGTTAAACTTGTGAGAATTTTCACATGTGTTCCTGGTTCTAAGAATCACATTTATAATTTTTTAATGAAAATTTCATAACTTTGGTCTATTTCAACTTTGTTTAAACTTTTGAGAATTGTGTTGGCCAACAGCACGACAGCCGTGGTGAGAGGGTCTTACCAATTGTGCTTATGTTGTTATTTTTATTTACTAATGCAAAAATGAACAAGTGCCCACGAATGACTGAGGATAGTTTCTGGATCTGGTATTTCTAAAACAAAATAATCCAAATATATTTCGTTTTTACGAAAAATGAACATATTTCACCAAATATTGTTGTTCCTAACACCGAACACTTCCCTTCAAAAGAATTTGTGGAAGGTATTATAACATTTCTTATCTCTACAAACAAGTAGAAATGCAAGCATGGAAATATCTTAACGATAATTCTTTGAAATATTTCCACGAACCTATATCGGGTGCCAACGTATTCTTTAGACAAGCCATGGTTTCCAAAGTCACGAGGGTATGGGATCAAACTTGGCAATGGTGTCGGATTCAAAAATTGGAATATTTTTCAATAATTGATACTCTACCATCACTTTCGGATTCACCGAAAACCACCCCAATTTGGGAACTGCGAATGGAACAATGTGTCACATAGTTTCAAGATAAACAATTGGAACATTTGATTTGTCAAAACAGTTTTCAATTTTGCATCTAGAGCGCGTTTGATTAGGAAATTAGCCATGAGTTCAGGTATCAAGTGCACCAGCATTTATATGAAAATGATGACAATTCAAAAACAATAATGCTAATCCTGACCTTGTTCCTTCGATATTGTTTTCCGACGAGTCAAGAGTTCGTGAATCTTGGAATGGAATGTTAAATAGATAGAGCTGCAGATATTGGGCGCAACAAAATCAGCAATAATTTAAAGGACAGTAATTTTCAGGAATGATTCGGAGTGAATGTAGGAGCTGGTGTAGTCGGAAGTAAAATAATTGCACCAATGTAATTTCAAGGACAGTTGACAGGAGTAAGGTATTTAGAATTCCTTCAGAATGATATTGAAGATTTGTAAATGGACTTGTTAATTCTGAATAATTAGTGTTTTATGATTGTTATCCATCCGATTTTCGATTCGAAAGCCTTAGTGGAATCGTTGTGGAAATCAGAATCTGAGAAATGAATGTCTAAAAGATGCTGTCATCTGAAAGAAATAACTTTTTTACAAATATTGATTTTGGAAATATCAAGCCGTCATAGGTACTCAACAAGGCAGAAAACACTGTTATATAATATTTTTTTCCTGACTTCCGAAAAAAGCGTCATTTATGACCATTCTTGATAAGTAATGAAATCTAGTTTCGTCCCCGAGTGGGTAATGATCCATTACTCAACAGGTTCGAACCACAGTTGAACCAGATTCATTATTCAACACTTTGAAGCCAATCACAGATGAGCATATTCATTACTGTGCAGTTGTGTTTGAATTGTTTCCATTCGCAAGTATGCCTTGAAAATTTAACAACTCCAAACTTGTTCTCGAACGTCATTATCATTGAATTGACAGTTCGTTTTGTAGAATATTATAGTTTCTAAAGAAAAACGAGAAGAAAAAGATGGATTTGGAAAGTGACAAAGAGTGTACCCCACCAGAAATTTGTAGTGCGGCGAAAATAACATCTTCGAATCTATTACCAAAAAAATCCAGAAAAAAATATAAGACGATATATGCAATTTTCATGGATTGGCGAAAGAAAAATAATGTGAATCCGTTTTCGGAAAATGTACTTCAAGCAAATTTTTCCCAATTAGCTGAAAAATATAACTCGTCCTCGCTTTGGACACAATATTCAATGTTAAGAAGTACCATTCTGATCAATCACGACGTCAACATATAACGTTATTCAAAATTACGTGCGTTTTTGCAACGCAAATCCGATGGTTATATACCGAGAAAGGCTCAAACATTCACCCTAGATGAAATAAATTCATTCATAAACAAAGCACCTGACGAAATATATCTTGCGACAAAGGTAAGAAATTGATATTTTTTCGAAAGTTCACTTAACAAAATGAGAGAACCTAGTTGGGAACTTTGGGATAGCTTCATATCACTTTCATTTGCAAGCACCTCGGTAGACTTTCAATCCCGTGATCGTGACTTTGAATCACGCCATTGCCGGTGAGGATTTTTTTTCCCAACCACTGATTTTACAATTATCAAACTGTTTGAAATTTAATAAAATAACGAGAATTGGAAATATTTTTTATGTATCTTTTTTTTAGGTTGCACTGATCATGGGAATCATGGAAGCCTGTCGTGCGAATGAAATGCGCTCTATGAAAATAGGGGACTTGGAAGATCTTGGATCGGCTATATTATTCACCATACCAAACACCAAAACGAAAATTGTTCGGAAGTTCACCATAACTGAGCCTTTTCGCCATATTTGTATTGAATATATCACGCTACGACCGAGTAATATGTTAACAGATTAATTTCTTTTGAATATCAGAAAGGTAAATGGACCAATCAAAAAATAGGAATGGATAAATTTGGAGCCATGGGAAAACAAGTCGCAACACTTTTGAAACTTCCAAATTCAGAACTATATACTGGGCATACCTGCTAGTGGATGCCATCACTTCTTTGAAGAGGCATGGAGGGTGGATGTCAACATCTGTGGCGGAAGGATACATAGATGATTCGATGAAAAATAAAATGAATACTGCAGAAAAAATCTTGGGTTCAATGGAACTGCCTACCAGTACCAGCAACATCTCACAAACATTTATTGCACACAACACTTCGGAAATGAAAAATGGAAATGTGAATTTGGATATAGAATCCTCGATACCTTCAGTTATGATTTCCAACTGTTCCAATTTTACTATTGATTTCATTGACAAAGAATTATTTTGTTTATGTTATAAAAAAATTCGAATTTTTTTCATTCAATAAAAACTTCCTATTATGCAATTGAATGAATTAAACTCTTTCAGGATGTCCTTCAGAAATAAATCTTATTTTCAAATAGTCCTGATATAAGTCACAGAAAAAGTATAGTATTCTGCTCGCGAGAAATAGCCATTACTCGCTCGAATGATTTACGACGCTTGCCTTCGGCTCGCGTCGAGAAACTCATTCTCACGAGTAATGGTCACATTTCTCGCTCGTTGAATAATATACTGTTACTCATTATTCATGTCCATCAGATTAGTTCAAGTGGGTCCAACGCTCTCTGGATGAAAAATTGAAAATGCTTTAAAAAATTAAATGTACAAATTTTTCGTCTCACAACTATGTGAATAGTTCCTAGAATAGAAACGAAACAAAAATAATGGGGTGTTTTATTTGAAATTCCCAAGTTGGTGTCGTTCCCGGTGAAACCGGATGTTATATTGAAAAATATTCCAATTCTTGGATCCAACATCCCTGCCAAGTTTGAATCTCATTTCCTCAGAACTGCGGTTCTCATTTCAATTTTCTGAAATAGAAAGGCCCATCGCATCGCTCACGAAACCCGTTTCGTGATTCCATATAATTACACTCTATTTTTTCAATGTAAGCAATGCGATATGTAATGATATATGATGAGAACATTTTTCAATCGGATAAATTCGTGTGTAAAAACTCCCAGTTCTCCATACGTTTTCCATAGAAATCGATTTGCCATTTCCATGTGAAAATGATATTAATTGCAGACGTGACTAGCGCAGCCAACCTGATTATACTGGTTATTAACATTCAACTGAGTAACCGGAATGATTGATCAGGATTGAAGTTGCATAGAACCTTATTAATTATTTTTTTTTAATCACAACCCACACGATTAGATTTCCACAGAATTTCATTAAATTAACATTATGTTTTGGTAGCACAGTAGCTTCTTCAGGTGAATGTACAATAAACTAAATGTACACTGGCCAACAGTTTTATACCTACTCCCTAAGGTCATTATCGGTAATTACTTCTAACGGGTTAAGTATCGACAATAATCTCCCAAAACATAAAATATGTCCCAAATTTAAAATAATTATAAAGGGATTCATTCTAGGAAAACAAATCCAAAAGTGGTGAGTTATAAGTTCGAATTTTTCAACCTATTAATTTCTAATGTTTCCAACTGATTCAATTCAATACTTTTTCTACGTGTCAAATTTCGAAATCATCATTGAAACAATTATTTTCCTCTAAGAGGTGATTGGAATATCTTGAATTTGTTTTCTTTTTTACATAACTGATATGATGTTCATGGATCCTATCTTCAAATGTTCTACCTGTCTGTCCAATATATACCTCAGAGCCAGTTCCACACTTCAATCTATATACTCCCGATTTTTCTGCTTTCGAAATTCTATCTTCATTATTTTCAATGAATCTAGCCAACGTATTATTTGTTTTATATGCAATTTCAGATCTTGTTCATTAAGAAATGAAGCTATTTTTTCCGTAGTCTGTCCACAATATGTAAGTGTTCTATAATTTTGAATGGAGTTTTTGGTGGTAGGAAAAAACTTCGTACATAGCTTTTGAATGGAGTTTTTTGGAGAGAATACTATCTATCAGGTCAACTTCACATCCTTCGTTCACTGCAATTTGTTTTTTGATGTTAAGTTCTTTTTTGAAATTCTCATCTGAAGAATGAACATTTAGTAATCTATGAATCATACTATTATATGCTGCAACTTTATGTTGGTATGAATATGAATATTAATATCCCTGTGAGAGGGTGTGTGGTGAATTTAAAATTCATGTTTTCTGTTAAGTTTGGTTATTGTCAAGTCCAAGAAATTGATTGAGTTCTATTTCGATGGGGAATTTTATGTTTTTGTGAATTTCGTTGATATATTCATGAAAAGTATCCAATTGTCTGTTAGTACCAATGAAACATACCAAAATGTCATCCACATATCGATACAAGAATAATGATGAGAAATGTTCCTTAAGGGGTTGTTTATAAATCGATTTCTCTAGGTTATCCATGAAAATTTCGACAAGTAAAGGACTTGAAGGGTTGCCGTTAATCAACTCTTTTGGAAAAGAATAAATATTGTTGTCGAATTGATGTCAATTTTGTATCAAACAAATTGATAAAATGTCCATTATTTCTTGTTTGATGACTAGATTCACATGGTTCTTGTCTAATAACTCTCTCACTAGAATGATAGTTTCATGCGGAGGTATACTTGAGAATAGATTATGTACATTGAAAGATGAAGAAATACAAAACTAATTTCTTTCGATGTACAGAATCTATTCTCAAGTATACCTCCGCAAAAGTGTTGATTATGGGAAACCCTCTATGTCCTTAACTTTCCGAAATGTTTATGGATAACCTAGAGAAATCGCTTCATGAACATCCAGTGTTGAAATATTTCTTGTGTTGGTATCGATATGTGGATGACATTTTGGTATGTTTCATTGGTACCAACATACAATTGGATACTTTCCATAAATATATCAACAAAATTCACAAATCATAAAATTTACTATTTGAATAGAACCAGAAAACTCAATCAATTTTTTCGACTTGATAATAACCAAACTTAACAAAAACCATGAATTTTCAATTCACCACAAAACCTCCTACACGGATATTACTATTCATGTCAATTCTAAGCATCCCTACCAACATAAAGTTGCAGTATGATTCATATGTTCCCCTTTCAGATGATAATTTCAAAAAAGAACTTAACATCATAAAACAAATCGCAGTGAACAATGGATATGGAGTTGACCTGATAGATAGTATTCTTCCCAATAAACTCCATTCGAAGCTATGTACGAAGTTTTTTTCCTACCACCAATAACTCTTATCAAAATTATAGAACACTCACATATTGCGGACAGACTAAATAAATAAACAAGATCTTAAAATTGCATATAGAACAAATAATGCTTTGGTAGATTCATTCAAAATAATAAAGATAGAATCCTGAAAGCCGAAAAATCGGGAGTATATAGTTGGAAGTGTGGAACTGGCCCTAAGGTATATATTGGACAGCCTGGTAGAACATTTAAAGATAGGATCCATGAACATCATATAATTTATGTGAAAAAGAAAACAAATCTAACATATTCTAATCACCTCTTAGAGGAAAACCATTGTTTCAATGATTATTTCGGAATTTTACACGTAGAAAATGAAGGTATTGAACTGAATCAGTTGGAAACGTTAGAAGTCAATAGGTTGGAAAATTCGAACTTATTACTCAACGACCAACTTGATTTGAATAATTCACCACATTTGAATTTGTTTTCCTAAGTTAAATCCCTTTGCAATTATTCGAATTGAGGATATGTTTTCTGTTTTGGGAGATTATTGTCGGTACTCAACTCGTTAGAGGTAATTACCGATAATGTCCTTAGGGAGTAGGTATAAAACTGTTAGCCATTGTATATTTAGTTCATTGTACATTCACCTGAAGAAGCTACTATACTACCAAAACATGTTATAAATATATATATATATATATATATATATATATATATATATAATAATATATATATATATATATATGAAGGGCACAAAATTATAGAGGTTACATCTATAATTTGTGGAGTGAAGATTAGACCTAATGACGTGGAATTTAATGACACGAAATTTCGTGCACATTGATAGGTCACCAACAGATGTCAGAATAGGCCAATCCACGACACCAAAAGTCGTACCCCTAGTGCGTTCAGAGTAACGCATAACAAATAACGAAAGAAAGAGAGATAGATTTGTTATGATTCCAAAAAAGCCACCATCCGCCTGCAGCTGTTTCATGGTTTCCCAATCATCAGGAAGGCTTGTGGTCTTTATCAAATTCGTACCGAATATCTGAGAGTACTAATACCTACCGGCAAGCCAAATTCATGCACTCGCCCGTTTTCGGTCATGTTTGCAAGTATTTCTCACCTATTTCGCAGCATTTTAACGCAAAAATATTCCAGAAAAATTCAAATCTGACCACCTATAACGCATCCAAGTCGGCTGCAATACAGTGCATTGAAAGAATCAAACTGCAATTATGCCAAAACTAATAATGCCTGAGTTTTTCACACATATCAATCACTACCATGTCGTTCAGAGCCTACTTTGAAACTTGAAAAATGGCGGTGTTATGAATTTGAAGAATACGCAGATTTTTTCCAGGTTTTTCCAGGTTTTTCTCCGTTTCTAATAATCCGACCGAGTCGTGCTAGGGCTCATTTTCTTTGTAATTTGATTCTCTACAAATTGTCATGTTACAATCGAAAAAAAAACTTTGCATTCAAACGTAACAAATTGAGCAATGGCAGTAGAGTAGGAAACATAACAGGTTATAACTGAGGACCGTCTTTCATATGATGGCACAGTCGGTTTCCTGGCAGTATTTTTGTCACGACCAAATCTCTATTGATTGGTCTATAGGTTTAAAATGACTAGTGGTACACTCGGAAAATATATATATATATATATGAAGGGCACAAAATTATAGAGGTTAAATCTATAATTTGTGGAGTGAAGCTTAGACCTAATGACGTGGAATTTAATGACACGAAATTTCGTGCACATTAATAGGTCACCAACAGATGTCAGAATAGGCCAATCCACGACACCAAAAGTCGTACCCCTAGTGCGTTCAGAGTAACGCAAAACAAATAACGAAAGGAAGAGAGATAGATTTGTTACGATTCCAAAAGAGCCACCATCCGCCTGCAGCTGTTTCATGGTTTCCCAATCATCAGGACGGCTTGTGGTCTTTATCAAATTCGTACCGAATATCTGAGAGTACTAATACCTACCGGCAAGTATGAACATGCAAAATGCATAAAATTATAGAGGTGTCGTACTCCTAGCGCGTTCAGAGTAACGCAAAACAAATAACGGAAGAAATATATATATATGTATATATATATATATATATATATATATATATATATATCCTGAAAATTGCCAATGTGAATTTGCCGAAATATCATGAAATCGGACCTTTCGAGAACAGTATTTCTATGAAATCTACTTAAAATATTTAAATGTACTAAAAGGGATGAAATAAGACTCTCGGTTATCGCCTCGTTCGTATTGAATGTCTTGATTCTACTTAATCAATTTTATCAGTACTTGGAAATATAGAATACACATTTTTTTATGTAAGTAGAATATGAATTCTGTTTTCGTCGAAACAGGCGAATCTGAATCAGCCTGTATAATTTTATTGATTCCATTTCTCATTTGGGAAATATTTATACCGTGGCCGTTACTTACTCAATTGATTGGAGTTGAATTACTTCCTGTGTTGGATATTAATCGCTTCCCATCATTTCTCTTAACCACTTCGCCTTACTGAAATATTATTCACGATAGGCAACTTATCTTTTTTACTTCTGAAAGTGGTAAACTTTTTCAATCATGGAATTCATATTACTAGGTGCATCTTGAAATCAATTCCTCTTTGCTTGTTCCATTCCAAACTTTTCAGTTTGTAGATTACTATAAGATGGGAAGTTATTACGGTTAAATTCGGAAGTGAAGTTTTCAATATTTCTACTCTTCCACTCACAGATGAAGGAATTGATTTATGTTGAAAACTATGTGGATGAGAAAATAATGAATATATTCAATCCAGTGTTGGCATTCAAACATATATGAAGGAGCAAGTGATTCACATCCATTATTTCACCAGAATATATTTTGCAAAATAAATCAATGCAGCCAATCATATAGTGCGGCTTTTTATAACCCTTCCCCTGTTAACTTTTGAACGGATTGACGTAGAACTATGGGATGAAAACCTTTTTGAATGATATAACCGATACTATTTTTTGAGATTGAATACATTGCGATTGCTTGATAGGTGTCGTAAAGGGGCAAATTAATTTAAAAATTTCAAATAGCATGGGGGATTAAGTGGCACATCGTTGAAAAGATAACTCAATTCCCTTTTCAACCATCTAGTTTTTTTTTTAATTTTGTCAATAAATTTTTTTCACAATATGCATGTGAAATGTCGAGTATAATATAAGTTGAAATGCATTTGTGACAAAAAAAAATGACAAAAAAATTAGATGGCTGAAAATAGAATTGAATTTTCTTTTCAACGATGATCCACTTGTCCCCCTAGGCAATTTGAAATTTTTGAGCTGATGTCGAACAATCACGATGTTTTCTATCTCAAAGAGTAGTATCGGTGATATCCCTCAAAATAGTTTTAGTCTTGTTTTACTATGTCGAATCATTCAAAAATAAACAGGGACTACTATAACTATAACAACTATAAAAAGCCGCACTCGCAATTGTGACTCCGTAGAACAACCATAGTTGAAAGAACAATTGAATTACCTTTTCAACGATGTACATCTCGACCTCTATGCCTTTCAAAATTCTCAAGTTGATTTGCTATTTTCCGAAATACTGTGACCAATCAACCATAAAGAGCTTAAACCTAACAATTTATGTTAGACTAACTCTATAATAAAGTTAGGGGTCTGTTTTTATATGAATATTCAAGAAAATTAGAAAAATTTCGAAAGCAGGCAATTTGATATCGAGCAGAATTGAGTTCGAAGAATAAGAGTTAAAGGTTGAATAGGGAAATTTGATAGGCAATTTTGTTGGATCCTTATCAGTTAGTGTGTTGCTATATCAATTCAGGTAATGGGGGGTAAACATTTTTTCCGAGTGTACCACTAATCATTTTAAACCTATAGACCAATCAATAGAGATTTGGTCGTGACAAAAATACTGCCAGGAAACCGACTCTGCCATCATATGAAAGACGGGCCGTAGTTATAACTTGTTTTCTACTCTACTGTCATTGCTCAATCTGTTATAAACGTTTAAATGCAAAAAATCATTTTTTTATTGTAACATGACAAACGGATTATTAGAAACGGAGAAAAACCTGGAAAAACCTGGAAAAAATCTGCGTATTTTTCAAATTCATCACACCGCCATTTTTCAAGTTTCAAAGCAGGCTCTGAACGACATGGTAGTGATTGATATGTGTGAAAAACTCAGGCATTATTAGTTTTGGCATAATTGCAGTTTGATTCTTTCAATGCACTTTATTGCAGCCGACTTGGATGCGTTATAGGTGGTCCGATTTGAATTTTTCTAAAATATTGTTTCGTTAAAATGCTGCGAAATAGGTGAGAAATACTTGCAAACATAACCGAAAACAGGCGAGTGCATGAATTTGGCTTCTCCGCGTCTGCTGCTCTACCCCCACTAGTCAGTTCTCCAAATTTCGAAACTATAAAACCTTCTACGGAAGAATTCGCAATAATCCAGATATGCTCGAATCATCCGTACCAATTACGTTTCCATAGTTATATATATGTATGTATATATAAATATATATATATATATATATCTATATATATACATATATATATATATATATATATATATATACATATATATATATATATATACACATATATATATATATATACATATATATATAATATAATATGTTATTTCTATATCATAGATTATTTAACAAAAAATTCACGGATTTTGGAGCAACATTTGTTTATTTTCAGCTAAATTTAATAACCAATTAAATTTTTTTAAATAACCAATCCAACCCTCTTGGAGTACAGATTACAAGCTCCATAGAGTACTATGGAAAAATCTTGATAACACATTTTGAACTGGAGTTTTTTTTTTGAAACAAGGCCTAAATCAAATTTGTCATTTTTTAAAATTATTCAATAAGTAGGATTATTTTGCATTGGCACACCTTCCCGAATGTCATTTCGGAGTGAATTGTGCAAATTTCAGATATTTATCTTGAAAATTTTAAGAATAGCAGATCTTTAATTGATTTTATAGAAAATTCTACTTTGACGTAACTTCATATATGTAGTATTCGTATTAATTTTTTTTCACATTTGAAATTATAAAACCTTGTTAGGTACTTTTTTATTCTTCCGCTAAAATTTCTGTTAGCTTGATTTCATCAAATAGATTAAAAGTTATAACAAATTAAGTGAAGCGCGCTCGTGGCTACGTGCTCCTCGAGATATGCACTTCAATGTCTCTGCCTCACGTTTTCGTACGTTAGAAAAAAAATCTGCAGCTTACAGTTTTCATTTTGAAGAAAATCTTTAATGACCTTTTTTATGTAAAATCTTCCATTCTTTCGAATGACGCTATCAGTTTTTTTGTTCATATATTTTTTAAGATATTCAATAAACAATGTAATTTTTCAACTTATTTAATAGATAATAAATTGAGCACCACACACTTTACGGTTGGTAACTTTTTATATGTTGTTCCTACCATCATCACTAATGTACAGTGAAACGTTACCGCAGTCCCCTTACTTTCTGAAGCTAAAATCTAATATTACTCCACTTCACTTATTACTTCAAATGTTCGCTATTTCATTCTTGAGGTGGAGAGGATGAATTTCCATTTGTATTTTCCTTATCAAATCATATCGTTGCGATATTAATATAATATCGTTTCCATTTGATCTCTGTCATTGTTATGCAAATGATAATCAACAAAATGTGCAGCGGGGTACATATTGGGTTGGGAATTATAAGAAAATGAACAGGAAGGTACACATTGAGGTGATAATTATAATTATCATTCAATTGCACCTCGAATTGGTGAAGGCAATGTCTTTATGAAACTGATAATGAAAGAAAACAGGAAAGAAAACAGAGTACCAAGCTATTTCCAGCAATTTGCTACCATTCGTGTTTTAAAACAATTCCTATCTGGCCTAAGCGTCCTGCCAACTTTCATACCCGACTAGACCAATCAATAGAGATATTTTCGTGACAAAAATACTACCAGGGAATCGACTGTGCCATCATACGGAAGACGGTCCATAGTTATAACCTGTTATATTCCCTACTCCCAACTGTCATTGCTTACTTTGTTATAAACCTTTAAAATCATTTTTTCAAATTCCTTATCATTTTTGACTTGTCACTTGAAAGCTGATGAAACAATTTCAAAACTCTCGACTCGATCGGATTATTAGTATCGGAGAAAAACCGAAAAAACCGGAAAATATGGATTTTTTTAAATTTATAATACCGCAATTTTTTATGTTTTGAAGCATGCTCTCCACGACATAGAAGTGATCGATATGTACTTTATGTGGGAGAAACTGTTGGATTAATTGTTTTGACATAATTGCAGTTTGTTTTTTTTAATGCACTTTATTGCAGTTGACCTGGATGCGTTATAGGTGGTCCGATTTCAATTGTTTCAATAGATTTTGAGAGTTGAAGTATAGTTCTACAAAATGACTATTCTCATTTTGCGTCAAAATGCTGCGAAATAGGTGAGAAATACTTGAAAACATGACCGGAAACCGGCGAGTGCATTAAAGCAGCTCAGGAGTGGGCGTAGAGTAGCAGATTCATAACGGGCGCAGTGCGCTTGTATTAATGTACATACGCTTCCCCGCGTCTGATGCTCTACCGCTACTACTCAGTCGCTTTCACGCACTCGCCCATTTTTGGTCATGTTTGCAAGTATTTTTCCACCCATTCTGCAGCATTTTGTAGTACTATACTTCTACTCTCGGAATCTTTTTGAAAAATTGGAGTCGGACTACCTATGATGCATCCAGGTCTGCCGCAATATAGTGCAATAAAAAATCAGATTGCCATTATGCCAGAACTAATAATGCGACAGTGCCTGAGTTTTGCACACATATAGTACATATTAGTCACTACTACGTCGTGAAAAGCCTGCACTACAACTTGAAAAGTGGCGGAGTTATAAATAAATAAAGAGCTGTTTTTTCCGGTTTTTCTGGTTTTTCTCCGTTACTTATAATCCGATCAAGTCGTATCAGGGCATTATCTACAATTCGTCCATTGAGAGATTGCTCCATTGGTTTTTGAATTACAAGTCAAAAAATTGGAAAAATTAAAAAAAAAACTTTTTTTGGCGACCTTGTATTAACGAGTCTGTTCAATCTACACGTCGATCGTTAATGACTCCTATTAACCTTCAATTTATCTTTTGGCGCAAAATTGTGATATATGCAACTGAACATATACCGAAATCGACCATTAATAACCTGTGAATGGTCGATTTGGTCTATCAATGTATAATTGTGGTATAGCCAACTAAACATACACGAATTTGAATATTATTCAAATGTCAAATCATATTACCTTCCCGCTGTCAAATTTATGTATTTTGAAAAACAACTATTGTAAGTTTCCTCTTCAGAAGGAAATGGTTATCGAAAATTTCACGTTTACTACAGGAACGAGGTCGACGGAATTTTTTTGTAATCAACTTGTATGAAATGGCGATTAACGATCTCGAATATTAATCGCCACTATAAATAAATGTTGATTAAATAACTATTGCATGTTTATAATAAATTAAGCGATGACAGTCCTTTCGTATGATGGCATGGTCGGTTTCCTGGTAGTAGTTTTGTTACAGAATCCATAGAGCAGAAAATCTCTATTGATTGGCCTAGACAGTTTCATCCTACCATACCCTGTGTTTTTACAATGTCCAATATCATTGGATATCCCAATGAAGAAGTGTCCAAATATATTAAATCGGTGGAACTATCCGCGCATGCAGAGAGGAAAATGAAAAATCCAATGAATCTCGACCGTCATCCATCATTTCACGCTGGAAACCCACGTACAAAAGATTCTTTGATATTATATTTCGATCGCGTAATAACAGCCGATGAAGTTCGATTGAGGATTAATTCAAGTTTTTATCAGCTTTTATACGTTCGCGCAATAAATCGACTGGCAATGGAATTCGGGGGAATGGCTGGGATTACAGTTGAGAGCGCCGTTGGAATTTTGAACTCACCTACGCAAGGATTATGGTTGACCATACTGAAAATGCGGTCACATCTTTTTTTCATCTGATTGTTTGGACATATGCAGCCGAACATCGGAGATTTTCTCAGGTTCGTCCAAGCTTGGTAACAGAGGTCTCTGAAATGAAAATAAATTGGTCATCCCTTATTTCATTGCAGCATTCGATTATTATGTTCGTGCAATTATGGGGTTTGGAAATAGGCCAATCAATAAAGATTTTCTGGTCTATTGATTCTGTGACAAAAATACTACCAGGAAACCGACATTCCGTCATACCAAAGACGGCTCGTAGTTATATCCTGTTATGTTTCCTACTCCAAACTGTCATGGCTTAATTTTTTATAAACATTTAAAAGCACTTTTTTCATTTTTTATCGTTTTGACTTGTAACTGGAAAACCAATGAAGCAATTTCAATACTCTCCATAAACGAATTGTGGGGAATCAAAATTCAAATACCATGAGCCCTAACTCAACTCAATCGGATCATTAGTAATGGAGAAAAACCGAAAAAACACTAAAACATTTTTTTTTCAACTCTGCCATTTTTCAAGTTGTAGTGCAGACTTTTCACGACATAGTAGGGATTGATATACACTTCATGTTTGAAAGAGTCAGGCAGTGTCGCTTCATTAGTTTTGGCATAATTGCAATCTGAATTGTTTAATGCACTTCATTGCAGCTGACCTGGATACGTCATAGGTGGTCCGATTCCAATATTTCAAAAAGATTTCGAGAGTAGAAGTATAGTACTACAAAATGTTCATTCTCATGTTGCGTTGAAGTGCTGCAAAATTGGTAAAAAAATACTTGCAAACATGACCGAAAATGGCGAGTGTGTGAAAGCGCCTGAGTAGTGGGGGTAGAGCAGCAGACGCGAGGAAGCGTATTTATATTTATACAAGCGCGCTGCGCCTGTCATGAATCTGCTGCTCTACCCCCACTCCTGAGCCGCTTCCATGCACCCGCCGGTTTTCGGTCAAGTTTGCAAGTATTTCTCACCTATTTGGAAGCATTTTAACGCAAAATGAGAATAGTCATTTTGTAGTACTATACTTCAACTCTCGAAATCTTTCAGTACTATTGAAATCGAACCTCCTATGACGCATCTAGGTCTGCTGCAATAAAGTGCATAAAAAAAACAAATTGCAATCAGGCTAAAACTAATAATTCAACAGTGCCTGAGTTTTCCATACATAGAGTACATATCAATCAGTACTATGTCGTGGAGAGCCTGCTTCAAAACTTGAAAAGTGGCGCTGTTATGAATTTAAAAAAAGCAGATTTTTTCCGGTTTTTCCGGTTTTTCTCCGTCATTGATGATCCGATCAAGTAGTGTTAGAGCTCATATTAATTTTATTTTGATTCTCTAAAACTCGTCCATCAAGAGTATCGAAATTGCTTCATTAGTTCCCAAGTTACGAATCAAAAACGATGAAAAATAACAGATGAAGCTTCAAAATGTTCATAACAAATTAAACAATGATAGTTCTGAGTAGGAACCATAACAGAATATAACTACGGGCCGTCTTCCGTATGATGGCCCAGTCGGTTTCCAGGTAGTATTTTTGTCACGAAAAAATCTCTATTGATTTGTCTAAAAAACAAGTTTTCCAATCAGCAAAAGGATAATGCTTATTCTGAGAAAATGATTGAATTGATGAATATACATCTGCGAACGGAGGATGAATTCGAAGAGAAGGAAAAGTTCCACATTTTGGATAGGGAGAAGAATAGGATACCAAATAATGTTTTTAAAATATTACTGGAAATTTAAATGAAAAGAGAGAATATTGAATAAGCTCATGTGCATCAATATACAGGGCATTGCTACACCTAGTGATAAGACTAAACCTGTTTTCATAATTAATCTCCCGCAAAATATGTATTCCACAAATATTTGATTAGTTTTGACCTAAACTCATGTGAATTAGGTTATTAAAGCTGTTTCCAGATAGAACAAGAATGAATAATGTTTCTTTAGTATGGGTAGAGGAATAAAATGGTATATTTTTGTTTTTTTCAATCTGGTTCAAATTGCTAAACGGGGTCCTCGTTGGATTCCAAACACATTTTCTCAATAAATGTGTTGGATATCTTGTCAATTTGACCCATTTTTCGGCACCACAGACAACTTTTCTTGAATTCCCGCCAAATCATAGGTCACGTGGCAACGGATTATTTAGTTTTCAGACATGCAGAAACGAACCGCCATCAGAGTTTTCAGAAATTTCAATAACAATTTGTTTTTTCATATGTAGCCAACTCAATGACGGACACTGTGTATATATATATATATATATTTATATATACATCTATATATATATATATATATATCAATATATATATATATATATATATATCTATATATATCGGGTGTAATCTAACCTCTTGCACACCCGTGAATGAAGAGTGTATAATGCAATTTTATAACGGATCACAATGGTTAAAAAACTAACCTTGTTATATCCAAACTGGTGATGAAATTGGAACTGGGTGACTTCATGCTTTGCATTGAGTCAATTATCATAATTATTGTAGGAAACAAACGACACCAACAGTATTGAAAAGGGAAACATTTGCAATTGAATATTTTTATATCGCGACCATTGTATGTAGTGATTCAGAAAATCACGTGAACTGAACACAGAAGTCCAGCAAGATTCTCGCATGCACGTTTCACAAAGCTGTCTACCAACGGAAGTTTGTTAGATTCTACTAGTGTTTTCTGATTGGCTGGCGAATGGAAAATCCTGATTACCAATCAATCTGAAAACTGCAGGAGAATTGATTTGAACATTATTATCTTTGTCTTTAGCTAGTTCTTAAAACTAAACACCAAGCTGTTCCGTGCGTATTCTGAAGAGTAGACAAGACAAATCATTTGTCGCATTCATGAATGGAGTAGTTAATTTTTATTCTGGCTGGATTCCGTAGTCGCCGATGACTGTGCATATCTTAAATGAGGAAACGCTTTGGTCGTTTTCGTACTAGAAATATTAATACAATATAAATGATTTTTTGATAGAATGGCAATTTTTTTAAAAGACAAAGACAATAACGTTCAAATTATTCTCCTGCACATCGCGTACTGTTTTCTGATTGGTTGCTAATTAGGATGTTCTATTCACCAGCCAATCAGAAAACAGTTATACAAACTAACAAACTCTCTTTCGTAGACAGCTTTGTAAACCATGCATGCGAGAATTTCTCTTTACAAGTGTTCAGTTCACATGTTGTTCTGAATCACTCCATACAGCGATATGAAAATATCCAATTGAGACTGGTTCAATACCATTTGTGCCTCAAAGCAGAGTATGAAGTCGACTAGTTCCAATTTTATGACCAGTTTGAATGAGGTCAGCTTTTTTTTCACTTTGAAATTGAATATCTATATCAGGCAGCCTGCAATGTGTATATTCACCACACATTCAGTTCAACTTTCTACATTATTCAAATGTCGAGTTAAATGTTCATTGGATTCGGAATTTTTCAAGATGAAAGCGGGCGAAGTTAGGCGAGCAACGCTTCCCAAAATTTTCTCGAAAAACATGTTTAATTTTTTTTTCAGATTCTTTACCATTATAAAATGGCATTATACACTCGTCATTCGCGGGTGTGTAAAAGGTTAGATTGCACCCTGTATATATATATATATATATATATGTATATATATATATATATATATATATATATATATATATATGTATATATATATATATATATTGTATAAAAATTGTATAATTATTTTCAACCGCTTTCTTATTTATTTACCAACCCTTAGAAGGCAATAAAAACTCATACAAGCTAGGTTCACGGGAGCCTTATCTTTCATAGTGCGATCCGAACCACTCTTGAGACCTTGAAAAAATTTTCGAACCCGCGTCGGGTGGAAACAGTGGGCACAAGACTAACGCCCGTACCACTGAGCCACTATATATATATATATATATATATATATATATATATATATATATATATATATATATATATTATATATATATATATATATATATATATATACGATAAAGACTCTAGAATATTTTTTTAGCATAATTTCATACATTCCCCTTCACATCCTTGGAGTGACAGCAACTCATTGGAAAATTTTCAATAGAACGAGGGTGCATGTGATATCTCATTTGATGGTGTTTTCGATTCTCTATCCAACAATATAAGGCTTTTTTATTTTTGTATATTGTTCATAAAAAAATTTACCTATACAATCAAATATATCTTATACTATTCCTATGTTCCTAATAAATATCGAATCTGACTAAGTTTATTGATTTTGTGTCATTAATATTCAATTTGAATGAATATTTCAAATCCCAATTGTACGGACATAAAAAGTTTCGGCAAGGAATTATCTTTGCAGTCGCCGCCTTGACATAGGCGTCGGCATATTCTTTTTCAGTGGTATTTTTTCAGTTACTTATTCTCACAATCATAGCAATTGATCACCCCATGTGAAAGTAGACACATGTTATCTCAACTGAATTTTATAATTTGTTTCGAAAGGTCTCCAGAAAGCCATATTGATAAAATTATTTTCATTGGATAATTCCTAACCTCGCCAACACACGGCACTGATTAAGAAATATTGTGAACTGCGTTAATCATGCGGCTTCAGATAACAGATGTCCAATCCAGCTAGCCGAGCTTTTATTCCCCAAATATATTTGATAGCGCCTTTACTAATGATCTGGGCAACTATGGACACTCGCCAGAACTTTTTTATGATTGTACCAGGAACGCTTTGAGAGTAAAAAAACTGGTACTATATAAATTTCCCATTTGTCGGGCAGTGCATATGAACACTCCTCATAGTGCTCTTATTTTTATTGCCGTTCCAATTGGGATTGGAATAACTACCTATCCCGATTTTTCTGATACGCATGTGGCAAAATACCCAACAAAAAGAAAGGAGTGAAAAGGTTTCTTTTACATATCAGAAATGATAATACATTTACATTTCCTTATTTGTAACATCTGTGCAAACTCATAATTCTAGATCTATCACTGATTGTCAAGTCAATCTTTATTTCAACAATAGGTAGTCCGATTAACCAAGGAATTGAAATTTTGATATTATTAGAATGTGGTGATAAAACAAGAACGCAGAAGCAGAATTTTCAATCTCATTCATCCTTACCATCGCATTTACCTGTCTATGGTTGGTAGAATAGAAAACAAATTCCGTGAATTTGAAAATATTACAGATATCCCTAAATCCGGTAGGAAGGGCATTCTATCTGATGAAAAAAAAATGGATATATTCTAAGATATTCAAAATAATCCACATAAATCTACGAGAGCAATTACCGCCGATTATGATGTTGCGTCTATATTGCGACTTCTGAAAAAAGAAAATTCTACCAATATGAAATTCATTTGGTTCAAGAATTTAACGAGGGTCGCCGACAGGAATTTTGCAAAATCATGGCGAATAGATGCCGAGATTATCCGTTATTTATAAAAAAACATGATTTTTTTCTGATGTAGCAACATTAATTTTGAAAGGAACAGTCAACAAACAGAACTAACTGTAGATACTAGAGTAGAGAAAATCCACATTGGATGATGGATGCCAATACCAAATATATTGCGAAAGTGGACGTTTGGGCTGGAATTATAAATTCTCAAACTATCGGATCATATTTCTTTGGAAGCACACTAACTGGCGCGTTACTTAGATTTTTTGCAAAATTTCAAACAATATTTTTCCCAGATGATGACAACCCTAATGATTGATAGAAATATTTGGTATTAGCAAGACGGAGCTACACAACATTTTGCATTGGAAGTAAGAACTTATCTCAATCCAGTTTTTCCCTAATATGTCGATCGGTAGATGCAGTGGGATTGAGTGGATTATCAAATCTAAAGTTTACTACAACAGACCAAATAACGTCGATGATTTAAGAGACAGAATAAGGTAAGAAATTGATGAAATCAGCCCGAAAATCATACAAAATATTTTTTAGAAAAATTTCAACAACGCCTCCATTATTGTCAATAACTACCCTGACTTATCCACCCCTCTGATATATGCATGCCAGCAAGTGCTGTGAATGCAACCCTATTAGGCTTGTCGAAACAATAAAAGGGACAAGTCAGCGAATCGTTATCTACTAATTTTATCCGCCACTCGAAAAGCTACTTAACGCCTTGGCTTACCTGTCATCCATGCGACATCTGTTATCTCTCACTTTGCAGTTGGCTTTGAAATCCTCGTATAGTTTGATACATTTATGCTCCTGTTGGCAGACCGAGAGGGCGTGATTACACGTTGGCAGCGCATCCACCGGATAAGGGTCTTTCTCTGTAACAAAGCCAAGAGATCATTTTTGTTTATGTCGCCACTTGCTCAGATGCTAATAGGGGTAGCTTTGGGATTACCATATGGAGGAGATCGTGGACAGCAAATGATATGTGACAATTATGTGGAGTGAAATTCCTCGTCGAATTTTGTGGAGATTTCAGATACAGGGGAGGTTTTCATGTGTGGGCAACCAACTTTCAAAATTTCTATGTATTTTGTAACGACCCAATAATAATAATAATGTGAAAGTGAAAATATTGCGTCCAAAATACATTTAATGAAAAAAGGGAACTTTGTGGCATAGTGGACAAATTAAATTAAAGAAAAAAAGCATCCTCAAGTGGGAGTCGAGCACACGACCTCATGATCTCTAGTTATACGCTTCAACCAACTGAGCCATTCGAGGACATAGAAATCGACACACTCGTGAATCCTTTCCTTCCACAATTTAATATTCATGTTAGAAATGAATCGAAAATCGAACGTCGAGATCCGTTACCTGTCACTTTTTTTTTCTCAAATTTAATTTGTCCACTATGCCACAAAATTCCCTTCTTTCATTATATGTATTTCGGACACAATATTTCCACTTTCACATTATATATTTGGCTCAAATCTTATCAGTGGTTAGAGATCATCTTCCTGAATCTGCTAGATGATGCTTAATGAAAAAATAATATCAAGACAAGCTTTTATACAAATGCACTATTAAGGAAAAATGATTTCTTCAAATATTTGACCTAGAATATTCTGTGACTAGAAGACTTAACAGCTTGCCTGAAATATAAAATAGGTATTCTGGCTCGGCAAACTTCCGAATCTGCTTCTCACAGAATAACCTGGTCAAACGAATAAAGAAATTATTTTTCCTTTTTGGTGCATTTGTATAAAAGTTTGTCTTAATTTTTTTTTCCATTTTTATTTTCTCAATATTCTCACATGGGTTTGGAAGGATCCATACTCAACATTTCCTATATCCAAATTGAAAAATTGCTAATATACTTTCGATAAACATTATCCATGTTTCCACATTATAATTTTATTTTGTCTTTTTTTTTAAATTATCGTTCGCTATCTGCTGCATACGTACAAACCATGAAACTTACGTTTCTTCATAATCTCATCGATATGAATAGCCACACTATGTCCCATACTTTTAAAAAGAAAAAAGAGGATCATACACAGTCACACCCCGCTGAAAGCATGATTGACGTGTGTCTCATACTATAAAACTATTTCTCAATTTTTTAATGTTTTTCCTGAAGAAGATGAGGAGCCTTTCATCGAAACGTTGAACTTGAATAAATAGTTATTCTAGGCCACCTCGTAGAGTCATTATTGAACCTATATCTCAAGACTACCTCAATCTACAATATACAACAAGGTGCGAAACAAATAAATATATATATATATATATATATATATATATATATATATATATATATATATATATATATATATATATTTATATATATATATATATATATATATATATATATATTTTTTTTTTTTTTTCTCGAACCATGTAAATGTATCATAGGGGTATTTTCTTGGGGATTGGTTCTGTATAAATATAAATAAAACCCAGTATAGAATCTGTGTTTTTTAATTTTTTACAACGACGTTTCTCCTGGAAGCCTCCAGGCTCTTCAAGTCTATAATAGAATTTAAACAATATAAATACATTTTAAAGATATAAAGTGGTGGGGTTATGTTACCTTTTTTTATAACACAGGTAGACAATAAATTGACCAAATAGGCCATCATGATTGGAACGTTTCATTTTGCACATTTTTGTGATATTCTTTGAGTATTCACTTGTAGTTTGATATTTCTTTTTAACAATGACCATGCGCCGCTTGGATTTAGGAAAATGGACGGTGGTTAGTTTGTTTCGTTGTCGAATTTCTGCGATTTGTTCGTTTCGTCTTTTGGTTGTACACTTTTGTGTTCGAGGTGTTTTGTTGGACTGTTATTTTCTTAAGCTGTTTGAAATTGAGAGAGGAGGCTGAGATGCTCTTGTTTTTTTTGATTGAAAGGGTGACGTTTTATATAATGTTGTGGTATACTTTACTTAGTTGTCTAATATCGGTTTTATCATTTAGGGAGTTTGGGTTCTTTTTTATATGAATCATTTCTAGGAATTCTCATTTTTTTGTAATGGTTTCAGTTGCCAAAATTTTACTTTGCTCATAATTGAATTCATGGTTTGTTTCTCTTTTATGTTTATGTAGTGCAGTTGAACAATTTATATATAAAAAAAGGTAACATAACCCCACCACTTCATATCTTTAAAATGTATTTATATAGTTTAAATTATATCATAGACTTGAAGAAGCCTGGATGCTTCCAGGAGAAACGTCGTCGTAAAAAATTAAAAAACACAGATTCTATACTGGGTTTTATTTATATTTATACAGAACCAATCTCCAAGAAAATACCCCTATGATATATATATATATATATATATATATATATATATAAATATATATATATATATATATATATATATAAATATATATATATATATATATAAATATATATATATATATATAATATGTTTAACAAATACAGAAACTATATAAAAAAATAATAGTTTAAATACTAAAGAACACGCTTTAATGGAAAACTAAACTAAAAAGTAGAAAATAATTTTAAATGAGTTTGAAATGAGAAAACAGTGATCAACAACAAATTTATTTCATCGTAAAAAAGCGTGGGGTGCTTGATGTCAATTGTTGTTAATATGTCAACGACAGATATTGGTTAAAGTAAAATCATTATGAAAATATCTTAAAAAGCACCCCACGCTTTTTTACAATGAAATAAATTTGTTGTTAATCACTGTATTTTTATTTCAAACTCATTTAAAATTATTTTACACTTTTTAGTTTAGTTTTCCATTGAAGCGTGTTTTTTAGTTTTCAAACTATTATTTATTTTCTACTTTTAAGTTTTGTTTCCTATTAAGGCGTGTTTTTTAGTTTTTCAAACTATTATTATTACTTAATTTTTTTAACTGTTATTTTCCAATTTTGAATAGAATCGGACCATAATCACAAAGCTATTCCGCCATTTTGGAGCCGCCATCTTGAATCCTCCAATTATGACAAAAGAATCATAATCTCCGACCCCAAAAACCCCCACATGCCAATTTTGAATGAAAATTGACCATAATCACAAAACTCGTCTGCCATTTTGGAGCCGCCATCTAGAATTTTTCATCTTTCACAAAAAAAACATAATATGGGACCCCAATATCCCCCACATACCAATTTTGAATAGAATCCGACCATAATCACAAAACTCGTCTACCATTTTGGTGCCGCCATCTTGAATTTTTCAGTTTTGACAAAGAATCAGAATCTCTGACCACGAAAACTCTCAGATACCAATTTTGAAGCGAATCGGACCATAATCACAAAACTCGTCCGCCATATTGGAGCCGCCATTTTGTTTTTTTTCCTCAAACAATTTTTTTTTATGCATTGTCACCGAAATTATGTACACCTGCCAAATTTCAAATCATTCGTACGTCTAGAAGTGGGTCAAAATCGCGCCCAAAGGAGTCGGTTACAAACAAACAAACATACAAGTGACGCTAATAGAAAGCGTATAAAAATAATAGTTTAAAAAAACTAAAAAAACACGCTTCTATAGAAAACCAGACTAAAAAATTGGAAATAAGAAAAACATGTTTTTTATTTAAAAAAAATGGTGGGATGCATGGTATCACCTCGGCCAACAATTACCTGTGATCTGAGACATTTCTCACTTTACTGCCCTAGGTAATGTACTATATAATTATTGATACCATGAACCCCACGCTTTTTTATAATAAAATACATATTTTTCTTATTTTCTATTTTTTTAGTCTGGTTTTCTATAAAAGTGTGTTTTTTAGTTTTTTCAAACTATTATTTTTTTCCTACTTTTCAGTGTTTTTTTTTTATAAAAGCGTGTTTTTTTTAGTTTGTTTCAAACTATTATTATTATTATTTTCTTGCAAATTAAAAAATGGAATAATCTCCGACCCGAAAAACCCCCACATACCAATTTCGAATAGAATCAGACCATAATCACAAATTTTGGCCGCCATCTTGAATTTTCCAATTTTTACGAAAGAATCATAATATTCGACCCCAAAAACCCTCACATACCAATTTTGAATAGAATCAGACGATAATCACAAAACTCGTTCACCATTTCGGAGCCGCCATCTTAAATTTCTCAATTTTACGAAAGAATCATAATCTCCGACCACAAAAACCCTCAGATACCAATTTTGAAGCGAATCGGACCATAATCACGAAACTCCTTTGCCATATTGGAGCCGCCATTTTGTTTTTTTTCACACAAACATTATTTAATGCATTGTCACCGGAATTATGTACACCTGCCGAATTTCAGATCATTCGGACGTCTGGAAGAGGGTCAAAATCGCGCCCAAAGGAGTCGGTTACAAACAAACAAACAAACATACAAGTGAAGCTAATATAAAGCGTGTAAAAATACATCCGTTCTCTCAAGACTTTTGAAGCTATATTACGGAGTTGATGAATGGAAGAAATCTGACCTGGAATGAAATAAGGTGTTGAAAGACTCGAAAATAAATATTCATTTCTTTTATCGAGTTGTGAAACTGAAAACTGTAGTTTCGAGAAAAATTGAAAACACACAGCCTCACCATTCATTATTATGTAGATAAACAATGAACATGATAATTTCTTCTAGTTTCAAATTTCCTGAATCTGAATTCTTCAAACAGTTGTATGATATGTTGAATATATAGTGCGTTCATGAAGTGTGGAAGCGCTCCATTATCTTACGAGTTGATCATTTTTTGAAGTAAAGCTCGACAGGTCGATTTTGTATTTTAGTTTTCCACCTTTTAGAAAAAAATATCTTTGTTCCACCACCTTACGAAATATAATGTCATCGATATTTTTTTAAATTGAAAGGTTATATTTTTATATCAAAATTTGAAAGTCCATAGTTTTCTACGTCATATGTAACACTGCAAGGGACAGTATACTGAGTATAAAGGAAATCACTGTTCATATTTCTTAACATTTTATTCATTTTTTGTTTGGCAATGGAAACTTAAGAATTACTCAGTAGTTAGTACGAGTATATTGCCAAACTTGAGTAGGCTATGAAAACATCTGAAAGCCCTTAGCAACCAGACAATAAGTTCTTAGTTACCATTGCATATGTCAGTATTACATTGATTTGTTGTATAGCAGTCATCGATAATACCTTTCTGAAAAATATTAGCCTAAAAACAATTATTTGAAATAACGATGGTGCTGTCAGGAAAACAGCGAATAGAAGTTTTGATGATCTTAGGTTATGGCGATCGTAGGAGAAGTATGGCAGAAGTGCGATATCTTTAATGAAAAGTATCCTGATCGAAAACCAATGAGCAAATCGACGGTAAGCAATATATTACATACATTCAATGAGATTGTCAATGTTAGGGGTAAGCCTAAGAGTGGCAGGAATACCGTTGAATGTATTACTTGCAATTGAAGAAAATCCTCATTGTTCAATTACAACTTCATCTGACAACAATGGGATCTGTGCAGAAAATTCTAAGAATAGCCAAATGACATCCATATAAACTCAAACTTATACATTAACTTAATGAAGACGTCTTCGATAGACGCATGGAGTTTTGCAAAATTATGGACGAAGTGTGTAATCAAAATAATGGCTTTGAATCTAATGTCTTATTTTCCGACGAATCAACTTTTTGTATAAACGGTACCGTGAATACGCAAAATTGTTGTAATTGTGCAACAGAAAATCCCAATTGAAAGATGGAAGCTTATACCTAATATCCCCAAATAGTAACTGTGTAGGACCATATTTTTTTCAGGGTACTGTGACGGGTGAAAATTATTGGAAATGTTACAAACTTATGTAGTTCCATATGTACCTGTAACATTTCCAGACATTAATCAATCTGATCGAATAGTTTCTATTTGGTTCCATTAGGATGGAGCAGGTTCACATTATGCTCGATTGGTTAGATATTTTCTCATTGAAACCTTTCCCAATCGCTCGATTGGACGACGATGTCAGATTGAATAGCATGCTAGGTCCCCAGATTTAACTCCCTTGGACTTTTTTTTCCGTGGTTCCTCAAAAAAGGAAGTTTACATAAATCTACCTACCAATTTAAAAGACCTTAAAGAGAATGAGGTCCACATTGTTCTTCAAACCAAAGTTGGAATATCTAGATTCTAATGAGTGGTTTGCGGAAGAAGATTGAGTGTTGCCTATATCCGTGTTGCGGTATTTATTGTGAAGGTTGATGTATCCTTTTACTCTTTCTGATAATTTGCGGCCGTTAAGTACCAGGCACTCTGGAAATCTCAACTCATATACTCCTGATTCATCAAATACGTCTCATTCATCTTTGGAGTTACATCATCATTTGCCTAGATAAATTGAGGTTTTATTGCATATTTTGATAGTCTCCTCGGAAAGACATTAACCTATCGAATTGTAGGTTTGGCATTGATTTAACAAGTAATAAAATTGTTCATTGAGGTGTTTGTTTATATGTTGGTGGTATATTTAACTAAGTAGGTGTTGTAACGATATATCTTCTACATTTCTTATTGATATCCTCAGAAATACAGAATAATTAAGAGTAGCTCAAGTAATCTTATTAACTCCAATCTAAGAATAACTAGTGCAAATCTTAGCTCCATCTAACGGCGAACGGTCATTAGAGTTCACAGACGATGAGCGAACGCGATCTTGTATTGAAAAAATGCGTCGAAGCGATCCGAGCCCTTAGCGATCCGAGCCCTTAGCGATCCAACTTTGATCGAGAGATCGTCTGTTCTGAAGCTTGTCAGCCATTGAGTAAAGAAATAGAATTCGTTGAAGTTTAAATAACCGATGAATTAGAGCATTTTCCTTTCTTCTGCGGAAGTGATTTCAGAGCATTGAGTTATAGTGTGATATCGTGGTGTGGTATTTTTGACCAATTTAAATATATGTCATGTTGAAATACTTTCTAACGAGAACATGGGATATTTCTTCATGAAGTTCAGTTATCTTGATTCATCAATAGTTCTTGCTTAGTAAACAGAAATTAAACCTATTTAGGTCAAGCTGATAATTGATTCCAGTGCAGTACCATATTTATTTTTCAAATGAGTTCAGGTGAATTATAAATATCACATGTGATATTATCGAATTGAATCCAGATATCTGTGTTCAACCTCATCTGTCTTGATTGTTTTCTCTGATAAGGGTTTATTGGGGTTGAAAGAGGGTTTCTCAAATATCATGGTATCACTTACACTGCATTTGGATATATTTTTGGTCACAAGAAGTATGTGATATAGTTGAATACTATATATTTTTCATGGTCTTGGGGATGTATGTATACTTTTGTTTGGTGATAATTATTATAGAGTGTGTTTTTGTTATATATATATATATATATATATATATATATATATATATATATATATGTATATATCCAATCCTTGGAGTTTGGAATATTCGTTCATCTTATGGAAAACTTCATGAGAAAGTATTTGACGATTGGTCTAAGATAATTCTTATACACTTTCTCTGGATATCATTGCAATTGAAGTCATTTTCGAATATCAAATTCTCCAAACTTAATTGTACTAAATTCTGATTTTTATTCTTTGTAAAACATAGTCTTGGATGATCAAGATCAGAACAACCTTCTTTTCTTTATATAGAGCAATGATTAATTTTTGTCTATGTCAAAAATTATTATTGAATCTGCAATTTCACCATCGAATATTAATTACAAATCTCAGCACAGGCTGATCTGTATGTTCGAATAATTTTAAGCAATGATTTCTTGACGGGATTACATTCATTCGTAACAACTGTGCGTTGAAGAGTGTACTGAGAAATTCCAAATTTCAAGAAGTTGAATGTTTTAGTAACAACAAATTCTGCCACAAACAATATTGTTTTTCATGTCGTATTGCTGGGAACAATCATTCCATGGACAAGAAGCTGATGCTTGTCTGTTCAACCTGATCAGTCGCCCAGCAGCCATTAGTACCCCCTGATTGCGAGCCACACAACTACGCTAAGTCTAGCTACGAGCTGCACTACTCCATCAGAGGTATATCGTCGTCGATATAAAAACTTTTTAACAAAAAATTAAACAGACGAAATACGGAACTGAAAAGTAAAAACTGAAATAAACCTTCTTAGTCTCAGTAACTAAGCTCCTGAACTAATGTAAGTAACTAATTTTGAGTCGGCGCCAAACTTTCAAGCAAATGAATTAGGTAAGGCGTAAAATGATGGCATCGAGTTGCGCGGTGACATTTGAAGTAATTTAATGATGTTCGTTGATTGTTTGTTTGGCGCCGACTCAAAATTAGTTACTTACATTAGTTTAGGAGCTTAGTTACTGAGACTAAGGAGGTTTATTTTATTTTTTACTTTTCAGTTCCGTATTTCGTCGGTTAATAATTTTTTGTTAAAAAGTTTTTATTTTTCAATTTTTTATGGCTACAATATACTAATAACTACCTACTTATTTTTTTATTACTTCCAAAATACTTACCTACCCACCTTACTTCAACTATCACCAGTTGAATAATATGATTATCTACTTTTACTATTTGTTGAAATAAAATTATTTTTGTTGTTCTGGTTAGTTTACTCCATTACTTTGTATATAATTCCATCCTCTCATAGAATATAATGGTTCTGACGGATGTGGAACAGAAATAATGTCAGTAGCGATCTGTCATTGTCAACTACGTATGTGTGTGCCAATGTTCATGAGTGAAAAATCAAGTATCCCCTATTTTTCTACCCGTAAGGGTATATTATTCCATTCGAAATCTAATATAAGGTATACCCTATCTATTAAAGAAAGAATCATCCAAATCGAAGAACCCAGTACAAAGTTATGCCTGATAGAATCGGTTAACGGACCAGAATTCAGAGGGTGAGTGATCAATATCCTTCATTTCGCTACCCTTAGGGGTGGATTTCATCTTTAGAATCCAAATGGGTCCACCTTCAAAGTACACCCTATCCACTGAAAAAAGAATTATCGGAATCGGACGCCTCAGTAAAAAGTTATGCGTGATCATACATAAAAAAAATGATGGAAAAAAAATATACGGGTCGACTAGAGAGCCTCCTCCTTTTTGGTTTCGTCGGTTAAAAACCGACAGGTTTAGCAACCCTAAGCAATATTCTTTGAAAACTCAAAATTGTCATACAACAGAACTTTTGAACATATTTGTTATACAGCAGAAATTCTTGTACATATTTGTTAATAGACTAATACATATTTGGTATTTGTTTTATTAACCGACGAAACCAAACAGGAGGAGGTTCTCTATTCGACCCGTATTTTTTTTTCCATCATATTTTTTTATGTATGAAAACGCATAACTTTTTACTGAGGTGTCTGATTTCGATAATTCTTTTTTCAGTGGATAGGGTGTACTTCGAATTTGGTCCCATTTGAATTTAAAAAATTAAATCCACCCCTAAGGGTAGCGAAATAAAGGATATTGATCACTCACCCTCTGAATTCTGATCCGTTAACCGATTCTATCAGGCATAACTTTGTACTGGGTTCTTCGATTTGGATGATTCTTTTTTTAATAGATAGAGTATACCTTATATTAGGATTTCGGAAGAAATCAGCCACCCTTACGGGTGGAAAAATAGGGGATAATTGATTTTTCACTAGTGAACATTGGCACACACATACGTAGTTGACAATGACAGATCGCTACTGACATTATTCTTGTTCCACATCCGTCAAAATCAGTTTATTTTATGAGAGGATGGAATGATATACAAAGTAATGGAATAAATTAACCAGAACAGCGAAAATAATTTATATTACAACAAATAGTAGAAGTAGATAATCATATTATTTAACTGGTAATAGTTGAAGTAAGGTGGGTAAGTAAGTATTTTGGAAGTAATCAAAAAACAAGTAGGTAGTAATTGGTACATTGTAGCCACGAAAATTTGAAAAATAAAAACTTTTTAACAAAAAATTAAGCCGACGAAATACGGAACTGAAAAGTAAAAAATAAAAACTTTTTAACAAAAAATTAATCCGACGAAAAAATCAACTGAAAAGCAAAAAATAAAATAAACCTTTTTAGTCTAAATGATAATTGAGCTCCTAAGCTAATGTTAGTAACTGATTTAGAGTCGGCGCCAAACAAACTAGCAATTGAATTAGGTGAAGCGTAAAATGATGGCAGCGAGATGCACGGCTGCGTTTTGATGACTTCTTTCATAGATAATGATCTTCGATAATTGTTTGTTTGGCGCCGACTCAAAATCAGTTACTTACATCAGTTTAGGAGCTCAATTGTCATTTAGACTAAGAAGATTTATTTTATTTTTTGCTTTTCAGTTGATTTTTTCGTCGGTTTAATTTTTTGTTAAAAAGTTTTTGTTGTAGTGATTCACAGAAGAAAACATAATTTGATTTGAAATTATTATTGGCTAGGAAGTTTGAATTCTTATCCTTTTGAACAAAAAATTCTGGCGTCCATTCAAATTTACAATTCCTTAAAACCTTTGCTTGAAACATAAATAAATTTGAAACTAGCCTGGCGGTCCAAAGAACTCCAAACCGCTTTTCAATGAATAGCCTGGGCATTCTATTACAATAATTAATTTGTTACAGTGTAAAAGGTAATTATTATTTAAATCAATTTGTTGGATGATATAAAATTTTTCGTAAAAGCTCTCCATCGAAAGTGTTGAGAAGTATATGGAATGGGTTGTGAATGGAGGCCAGTTCCCCATCATTCGGGTGATTTGAAGCATATGGAATCACAGTGGCCGTGGCTGTAGGTTTCTTATAGATGGCAAATTCAAATTGGTGAAAATCAATCCAGAAACGGTAATGAGTCTTTTTTGCCACTTCAATGGTGTATTTTATGGAGGGGTGTACCGTATCGAGGAAGTCGGAAAATACAGTGAAGTTACTTTTTGTAATATCTAACAGGAAACAACTACCCCCCGAAGAAATAATCTCAGACGATGGAAGACTATGACTAAAGTTTATCTTTCAGTCGCAGATGATTCCACATCTAAGTTTATGAACATCCCATTCATAATTTCGAACAAGTTGGCAGAATATTATGTTGTTTATAAAATCTGAACTTTCGAATACTTTTTTTGGCACATACACATTTCAGCAAAGAAGTGGGATTTATTGGATCACTTCGCAGACCAGAGCACTGTTAATATATATACAATAGAAAGGATTTATATTCATTCATATTCTCAAAAAAAAAAATAGTTTTGAATAAGAACAAATATCTATTATTTTATTTGTGGAGAGTGACTTAAAATCCCTTCCATCCTATTTCTGGGTGTGTTAGTGAGAGAGTTGGAATAACCCCCCTTTTTGAATGATACAGAGATCGTTCCGAATCAGCGAAAGGAATCTCTAAAACAATGTAATGAATATTCCACAAACATTCACCTATTGAATGGATATTTGTAGTCAGCTGTCTTGGGGTAGACGGCTTTCAATGGAATTATAGCTGGCTAACGATGTGTTACAGACTTCTGTCGTGTATTACAGAAATATATGTACCCAAAAACAAATACTCTGGAAATACACGCTATCAACAAATGCGTCTCGTCGCAGTTAACACATACATCCCTGAGAATGTAACAAAAGTGATTCCCAATAATACGTCCCTGTTACCACCAAGAGATGCCAAAGAAGATAAAAGGTTCACATTGCTCTACTCATTTCGGTTTATCTAAGACGAATATGAATGTGAATTTGTGAATCTCTCTGACTTCTCAAGCACATTCATTGCTGAATCGAGAATTTCAGTAGTTTAGAATCCCATTTTCATGTCTCAATGGTGAAGAAGTGATTCGCATAATTTTAAATGAAGTGACCTTGATAAATATCAGTTTGTGAGCCTTTTTAACTTCTCACGAACATTTTGAAATTAAAATCATAGTGTGCGGGAATCACAACTTTATGCCGAATAGTATTTAACAATCGGTACAATAATACATTTTTTCTAATTTTGACATTTGAAGTGACACTTTTCAAAACTCGTTGACGTCATCAAATGTTTTACTTTTCATCACCAGTTGCGAAAAGTAAATTTTTTCACAACTGGCGATGAAAAGTAAATTTCACCACCAGTTGCAAAAACACAGGAATAAAATTTGTTATAATTTTTAGGCTAAACTTATATTTATTGTTATTATATTCTCTGTACATATTATGAAGATTAAATCCTTTTCGAATTCAACATATGATATGTAGGGTGAAAATAAATTATAAATATTAATAACATCATTTGAACAATTGGTGATATTTACCCCAGCAAGCAACGTAGTTTTTCTATGTGTCATTGATTGCAGTTTTTTTCCATGGAAGTATCTCAAAGGATGAGAACACGCTTTCAACACACTAAAAAGTGAAAAAAGTACCAAAAAAACTTTCTCTCTTCCGTTGAAGTATGGTAATGCGTTTGATAATTAATATCGTCCAGTTGGCCGAGCGGTCTAAGGCGCAAGATCTAAGCTCCGATAACAAAAACTGGCGAGGGTTCGAATCCCTACTTTTTTTAATTTGAATATTTATCCCAGAACTAAATCATTTCTTGATTTCAAAGTGAAAAATAAAAAAATCGTCAGGCATGGATATTCAAACCCTTCCAAACTTTTGAGATCCAGAGCTCAGATCTTGCACCTCGGACCGTTCGGCTAACTGAACGATATTAATTGCCAAACGCATTACCATACTTAAACATAAGTCAAAAAGTTTTTTATGTACTTTTGTACCTGATACCTGTAAAAGGGCCTCGCTTCCAAGATAGCAAGTACACATACGTCCCCAACTACAAATCACACTATTCATACTTAAAATTTCAGCTTGGCTAAAATGAGGTGGTTTGCCGGCTCTGGGATCTTACTCTAAAAGTATTATGTTTCTCAAAGATACGTTACCAGAAAGCACCCCATGCTTTTCGGCATAGTCGTTGAATATTCAAATTATTTTTCAATCTTTAGTGCTATAAAAGTGTGTTCTTCAGTTTTTTTTAAATATATATTTTTCATATTTTTAACTGGAATTAAAAAGGATCACATATCAAAAATTTAAAAAAATATTGTGTAAAACCCTAGTTTTCGTAACTCGCTTTCTTTTGCGGAACTCGCTTCGCTCGTTCCGCAGAAATTCGCTCATTACGAAAAATATTGCTTTTCCCAACTGGTTGAACAAATAACTATTGAAACATCAATATTAACTATATGTTGGTCGGGGGAGGGGATTAGGCCGCCGGGCAATATAATTCAGACATTTTTTTGGGGAATACCTCACAACACTGAAGGAATACGAAATATTAACAAGAGATTGGCTTCGCCATGCCAAGCAGAAAAATGAACGGGAAGCACCGTTAGCGCCCCAAAATTGTATTAATATTTTTTAATATTGATGTTTCCTGCTGGGAATTATTTTGAATTTATTCCCAGAATTTTCATCAATTTTCTTGAGTGAATTTTGTCTAGTAATATTGCGTTTTTTTTCTACCCATCTTATTTTTACTGAAACCTCTATCGAAACCCACTATAGAATATGTCTCCAGAAAGCTAGGAAAGCAAGGTGAGCAGAACTTATTTTTTTATTACTGGAAAAATATAAGCTTATTAGAGATATGAATGCTCTATTCCGAAATTTTGTGCTCTCATATATTTTTTAATATAACATGTTCTGCTGGCTTAACAAAAATTAGCAGATCAAGGTGGACGGATTATAATTTCTTCCAAACAGAAAATTATAGGTTATTTAGGATCGATGTGAGTGCCCTATTCTGGAATTTTGGGTCCCATTTTTGAAAATATGTATTATGTTGACGGTAACATTTTTTCATTATCGCATTGTACACATCACTTTTTATTTCAGTCACAATGAAATATCATCTTGAAATAGAGCACATACATGCTGGCGCTCCGTTTTGATTAAAAATTATTCCCTATTCAAATATTTCAAGGTGATATTTCAATGTATATGAAGAAAGTTATCTGAACATGTAAACTCAGCTCAAAATTTCTGAATGGAGCATTCGGAAAGCTTCCCATTAGCTTTTGATTCTTCTAATAAAAAATATATCTGCCCACCTTGCTTTGCTTTTTGTTAAGGTAGCAGAACATGTTCAATTAAAGCACAAAATTTGGGAGAAAATTACTTGAATTGCTCATAATTTTTCAATAATAAACAAATCTGCATTCCTTGGCTGCTTGGCTTTATGACATCTGTAGATGTAGATGTAATCTGATTCAAATTATGATTCCCTTTCAAGTAAAATTGGGCATCCTTGTGAAACCTCGGATTGGTCTATGTGACAGAAATTTGAGGTCTATTAGTCCCCTCATTGAATATCCTAATCGATCTACATGTGATTGCAATAGATACATCACAATTGGAGGTGTATGTAACATTCTTGGAAAGCACAATATATTTCCCTCAGGGCTTCCCTGACGTTAGAATACGACATTCAAAGACTCGAAAAGTACCTCTCGTTCAGAAATGGTGGATGGTTTTCCCAACTTCACATTGTGATTACAATGTTACCTCAATGTGACTCAAAATGTGATGTAAAATAGAGGGTCGCATTCAGGTAACTTCGAGTTCCATTTGTCATCAGAATGTGAAGTAGAAAATGACCAATAGGGCCCGAAATAGAAGTTCTGGAGATGGCAATATGAGTCGCAATCTGACTCACACGTGCGATGTGAAACATGGATGTGAGTTCCCCTAACATATCTGAGATCAATTTGTGTTTACTGGGGTTCTACATCGAAAGAAACTACAGCTGACAAGAGATCAACATCTTGTCTGATGGTGAAATAGCCGTCAATGCCCTGAGTTCTCAAGTTATCAGCTCAAAACTGCTTCACAAAATTAAACGAACAAAATAGACAAAACAAAGTTACCCTTCTGTGGGTTTCGAGGTATACTGCAGTAGAGTGAAGATAAATAGCAGATAAACTAGAAATAAAATAATCAATAGAAAACTTTCTGAAGACAAGCTTTCATTCAAATGCACTAAAAAGTAAAAAATAATTGCTTTCGATGTGTGACGTAGGTTATTCCGTGAGTTATGGATTCGAACGGAAAACTCTGCGCGACAAGCTTTCGAATCCATAACCAACGGGATAACCTACGTCACACATCCAAAGCAATTATTTTTTACTTTTCAGTGCATTTGAATTTTAAGAAGTTTTTTCATCAATTATTTTATTTTGTGCTTTTTAGTACGCCTTAATCTATGCATTTTCGTTAAAGCATCGTTCTTAGGCCTTTTTTTCCTGTAAGTTCTGAGCTATCTCGTCCTTCAATGAGGAGACCATCTTGAAATTAAATCTTGGAGTTGCCATTTTCAATTTAGGAATTTTGACTGAAAATCAATAATCTCCGACTGAATTCATAATCTCCGACCCAAAAAACTACGACATACCAATTTTGAATCGAATCAGACCATAATAACAAAACTCGTCCGCAATCTAGAATTTGTGTATTTTGATAAAAAATTCATAATTCTCGGCCCCGAAAACCCCCACATACCAATTTTGAATAGACTCGGACCATAAACAAAGGTATCATCGGCCATTTCGGAGCCGCCATTTTTCTTGAAAATTCATAATTCTTGACTCTGAAAACCCCCACATACCAATTTTGAATCGAATCGGAGCATAAACCTAAATCTCGTTCGCCATCTTGGAGCACCATTTTGTTTTTGTATATAACATAAATTCCATGAGCTGCCATTCCAATTTCATGAATTTTTACAAAAAAATTATGATCTCAGACTCCAAAAACCCCCACATACAAATTTTTAATAGAATCGGACCATAATCACAAAAGTCCTCCGCCATTTTGGAACCGCCATCTTCAATTCATAAACTTTGACAAAAAATTATAATCTCCTCCGAACAACCCCACATACCAATTTTGAATCGAATCGGACCATAATCACAAAACTTGTCCGTCATCTTGGAGCAGCCATCTTAAATTTTGACAAAAAAATCACAATCTCCGTCCGTGAATAATTCCATAATGCATTATCACCGAAATTATGTATTACAACTTCTGAACGGAAAAAATGATACAATGATATAATGATATACGAACGAAGCAAGTTAAATATAAGCTTGTTAAAATACTAATAGTAGAGGAAACCGCGGAAGATCGACCTTCACCGATCTGATAACTCGATGTGACATATTTTTTATCAAATTAAATTTATGAACAAATATGCCTATGATAACTTGCCTATCGAAAAGTGTTCATAGCTGAAAAGGGAAACATTCTCAATTGAATATTGATAGAAAGATTTTTCTGTGAATTGAAAAATCCACGATTGAAAAGAAGTTATTTTTTGTGAATGTCTTACAGAAAACAACTACTTTCCCGGCTAAAGCCACGCTGGACATTGAACTACATCTGATAGATATTCTGATATCTTTCAGTCGTAGATGATTCCACATCTGATTTTATGAACATCCTGTTTATATTTTCAACAAATCAATGTTCATAGCTATTTTTGATTAAATTAATTTTAATCAATTTTTTTTCATCACCTTCACTCTTTCGATAACCGGATGAGTTTCATCTCAACTGATAGTTTCTAACACACTACTTATTTCTGTGCATGGCTACCTGGCAAGCAGATGTGAACAGGTAAGTCAATATAGGTAACTACACCGATCTGTTAACCAATCGAAATTGATATCATTGGTAAGAAAATTTAATTACAAAACCAATCGTATAGGCTTGCCTGCAAAAAATCGTACATAAAATATTATTCCCACGCTATAAAGTTTTAGAATTTTAGCTATTTGATAGGTGCGAGAGAGAAAGTAGAGCGTCCGAGGTCCATGTGATAGAACAAGACACAACATAGCATTAGAGTTATAAAAAATCAGAGTTCAAAATTACTGTCGGGTGTAAATAAATGCTGTCACTGTCACTCACATGTACACGAGTATGCGCACTCGGATATATTCAACGGTCAGGTAGCGTGCAGCTGCTATGTTGTGTCGGACCTCGGACGCTCTACTTTCTCTCTCGCACCTATCAAATAGCTAAAATTCTAAAACTTTATAGCTTGGCAATAATATTTTATGTACGATTTTTTGCAGGCAAGCCTATACGATTGGTTTTGTAATTAAATTATCTTACCTATGATATCAATTTCGATTGGTTAACAGATCGGTGTGGTTACCTATATTGACTCACCTGTTCACATCTGCTTGCCAGGTAGCCATGCACAGAAATAAGTAGGCAAGTCCACCTATGCATATCATGTGTGTTAAAAACTATCAGTTGAGATGAAACTCATTCGGATATCAAAAGAGTGAGGGTGATGAAAGAAAATTGATTAAAATTATTTCAATTAAAAATAGCTATGAACACTTTTCGATAGGCAAGTTATCATAGGCATATTTGTTCATAAATTATATTTGATAAAAAATATGTCTCATCGAGTTATCAGATCGGTGAAGGTCGATCTCCCACCGGCTCTCAGACTATAACGAGAATCTCAACAGGCCACTGTCGACTGAATGAACATCTGGGGAAACTGGGATTAGTAGAAAATGCAGAGTGCAAATTTGGCCAGGAGGACGAAACCTCCATCCACTTCCCCTCAGACTGCATAGTGTTGCGCAATTCCAGGGGCATAATAGAAAAAGAAAACTTACCCAACTTGAGAAATAAAACAAGAAGATCGAGTATAAACATCGAGTAATCCTAATGGCATAGCAAAAAAAGGGGACACCATAGATCTCATTGGTTTCTTTTTTTATCACTCTTAACCACATAAATAGGTACATATTTTATTTTTGGCTACCCTCATTCTCAGTGAGAAAGTGGAAAAAAATATAAATGAAATGAAAAAAAAGTGGAAAATTGAAAACCTATTATAGTGAATAATGAGATTTGATAGAGTTTTAGTGGATCCTCTGAATATTTTAATGGTACCTCGAGTGACGAATGACATTGATAATCAGCATAAGTAATATCAATTTTATTGTTTCGGCAAATTCTGGAATATTAAATTGAATTGGCTTCGGTTTCTATAAAGCACATCAACTTTCCTCCAGGTTAAGTATAACGGACGTGGGAATTCTATGAACTCACTTCTCGGTAAATATATGTTTGAACTCATGCTACCTGAAAATAGCTGTTTGACTTTTCCTGAGTATTTTAGCCTCCTGAACACGAATCCGAAAAGAACATCCAACGGTCTCATACCGTTTCCGAGTTGATCCGAATCGCGTGATTTTCAAGCAACGTTTTTTCGCGTAGAAATCACTCACAATGCCTTTTTTTTTTTAATCAGCATAAACTGCAAACAATAAATCACTTCGTCACACTTCCGTACAAAATATAGCCGGTTCTATCGAAAAACTCCTCCTTCTTCAAAAGTTACAAATAACCTCTCACATCTGACAGACAAACTTTAGTAGATTCCACTTCTTGCATGTTGTTCAAAACATATAAATCACCGCCACCTTTTCGAATTCAAATATGAGCGAGAATTGCCCACCTTCATTGATATTCACAATTGTTTTTGGGCAAAAGGGAAATTCACTCAATTCATCGGTTAGATGTTAGGTTATTTGTAACTGTTCTTTTGATAGGAATTAAGTTTTTCGACCTTGCCTATGTTCTTAGGCTTTCGAATATTTCATCCAATTTTGATCATCACAGAACGCCTTCAGGCAACAATTCTTCCGGAAAGTACCCGAATTGTTCCTTTCGAAAGATTAACATGGAAATGAATATAACATTTACTTTTCATCATACCTTTCCCGGCGCATAACGAACATCAGTTGATACATAATTCCACCGACCTTTTCATTTACTGGACTTTTCGAAGCGTTGACTAATTTTTCGCTTCCGAAACGAATGTAAAACATGGCTCGTAGCCGGAAAGTGCTGAATAGGGCAATAAGTTTCATCTAAACGATACAAAAGATAACCTCACAGCCGAGCCGAACGGATAGAACACAAACAAAAGAAGAAAATGCAAACGTGCAGGTGATATTTTATACCTCGCTGAAAGAATTTCCATGGAAAATGTTCATCACGTTACATAGCTGTTACATAGAAAAACGTTGATTCAGAAATTAACACACGGCAGCTGATTTTATGGAAATAATACGAATGCATACTGATTTTTCAGTGTCTTAGTGATCCTATTATGATGAAGCATTGTGAGTTTGGTATGTGTTCTCTAGTGTTCTCAGTAACTACCGAACTAAGAAAGTTCACTAAACGAGGCATATAATAAAATAAGTAGAGCGTTGAACGGTTTCATTGTACCACCACTCTCCTCATCAATATAGGGCATTGATCAGACTGAAAGAAAATCGTGGGGCGTAGCGTGTCCTGAGTAAATATGTAAATGATCGTTTTGTAATGTCGCACGATGATAGTGACGGATTTACTTCTACACATATTTTGCATAAGGTGTCTATTGAGAAGATGCATCCAAAGCATATAATGATATGAGCGGTTGACTGTATATAATAGAAATTCGACGCGCCCCACGATTTTATTTTATTCTGATCAATGTCCTATATTGATGACAGGTACCTGGTACCTACCTGATTATTTTTCAGCTTTTAGTACATTATCTGCATCATTATTAGTTTTTTTACAACAAAACCGTTTAATAGAAAAATCGAATTAAACGGTTTTCTTCACATAAAGGATTCAATATAAAATTGAACCAGAAAATGGTAGATCTCAGGTGAAAAACAACTACTTTCCTGGCAAATACCACGCAGAACATTGAATGATATTCACCTGAAAATCCATGCATACTTCCATAAAATATCAATGGACATTGAATGCAAATGTTTCTTTCTGATAAGCTCGATTATGTTTAATTTATGTCGTGTTCACCTAACAATCCGCATACCGGTTTCAGGCTTCTTGGCCCTCATCAGTACGGAGTAGTCAACCAGCCAAAGGTGCAAAGAACTCTGGCTGAAGTGAGACACAACGTAAACAAACCATCATCGATCTTGTAACACCTATAGGTACGCCGGAAAAGATAAACTTTAACTGGCGGTACCTAGTGACAGAAAGAAACACTCCGAAAATCTCCCACCTCGATAGGTTTCTAAATAAAAGATTCCTTCTCAGTAGGAGTGGCAAGCCCGTCTAGCATATAGTGAAAGAAAAGTGCCATGTGAAGTGGAATGAATAGAAAAATCGAATTAAACGGTTTTCTTCACATAAAGGATTCAATATAAAATTGAACCAGAAAATGGTAGATCTCAGGTGAAAAACAACTACTTTCCTGGCAAATACCACGCAGAACATTGAATGATATTCACCTGAAAATCCATGCATACTTCCATAAAATATCAATGGACATTGAATGCAAATGTTTCTTTCTGATAAGCTCGATTATGTTTAATTTATGTCGTGTTCACCTAACAATCCGCATACCGGTTTCAGGCTTCTTGGCCCTCATCAGTACGGAGTAGTCAACCAGCCAAAGGTGCAAAGAACTCTGGCTGAAGTGAGACACAACGTAAACAAACCATCATCGATCTTGTAAACCTATAGGTACGCCGGAAAAGATAAACTTTAACTGGCTGGTAAGTGAGAGAAAGAAACAACCGAAAATCTCCCACCTGATAGGTTTCTCAATAAATTTAAACATAATCGAGCTTGATCAGAAAGAAACATTTGCATTCAATGTCCATTGATATTTTATGGAAGTATGCATGATTTCAGGTGAATATCATTCAATGTCTGCGTGGTTTTTTGCCAGGAAAGTAGTTGTTTTTTCACCTGAGATCTACCATTTTCTGGTTCAATTTTATATTGAATCCTTTATGTGAAGAAAACCGTTTAATTCGATTTTTCTATTCATTCCACTTCACATGGCACTTTTCTTTCAAAACCGTTTAAGTTGAAAACATTGTTTAACTTATTTTATTTTTCAGCTTTCAGTACATTATCTTTATCATTATTCATGTTCCTCCACAATAAAACCGTTTAACTTATTTTTTTATTTCATTTTCAAGATTTCAGTTTTTATTTAGCTACTTATTATTTCTCATTCTATTTAGTTCATTCAGTGCCTCATTATCACAATGTTTCTTTCCTGTCAGTTTGTTGCAATCTAACTCCTCAATACATAATCCATCCAAAGCCTTTAATTAGGTAGGTACCAGATACCAGTCATCACACCTCTCTCCTCATTAATATAGGGGATTGATCAGACTAAAATAGAATCGTCTTAACCTGACTTCACATTGTTGAGGCATTTCTGATGTTAACCTATCTCTTCGTTTCTGTAGTCGACTATGTGTTTCACTTTCACTCTCTTTGCACGTTTTGCTCTTTACTTTTCTTTTGATTTTTTAAGCTCATCCTTCGTTGTGTTGCAGTTTCTGTTTAATTTCTCTTTGTTTCTGTTTTGTTATTATTTTCTACCATGTTGTTTCCACGAGTAATGAACATTATAACGGTCGACCCCCCAGAGGTCCAATAGAGGGGCAAGGTTTTTATACAACAAGATGTGCCCAAGTCTTGAGGAGAAAACGCTAACGACATATTATTTCTATCCACCCTAATGCCATACAGTCGTCGACGCGCTTTGACCTTTTTCTTTAACTTGGGTGGTCTACCGCTAACGACGTATGATTTTTAGCCACCCTAACGTCACACACATGATCATGCTTGAATCACGATTCTAAGTTGACAAAGTCTTTTGTTTTGATTAGATACCTAGATTTCAGTTTTAATGTATCAACTGTTTAGAGTGTATAATCCACCAATTTTGTTCTGGACGCCATCTTGGATTTGACAATTTGACATTTTTTCATGGTGTACTGTATTCTACTAGTCAAGCCCTTCCATATGGTACCCATATTGAGGGGGTTGTATCGACTGTCTACACTCTATGATCCGTCATTTTGTTTCGGTTGCCATCTTGAATTTGAATTTTTTCCATGGTGTACTGCATTGTACTAGTCAAGCCCTTTCATTTGATTTCCATATCAAGGGGGTTGTATTGACTGTCTCAACTCCATGACCCGCCATTCTGTTGCGTTGCGGTGCGCCATCTTGGATTGAAGGTACAACAAAATGTTTTTTCGAAATATTTCCTCAACGCTGTCAGAAATTTGGTGGGATACCACAATTCGAAAAAAAAAACGCGCGCTTCACTCTACCTCATGCTGATGTGGAAATGAGTTGACTTTGAATTCAGAACACCATAATTTTATAATGACTAGCTACGAATTATTCCTCAAAATGAGAAAAACTAGCAGTTCTACGATTTTTCAAAGAATGTCAGTTGCTTATTTATTTTGAAAAACCAATTCTTGTACCTTTCATCCGGGACCACGCCGACCCCTCTTCAAGATTGAAAACTTGGATTTTTCATCATGGTCCACAATTAAATGACATATATCGAAATCATTTCTACCCCACCTTTTGTAGGACAAACACCTCTACATACTGAACTACTGGGTTTCACGCTGAATTGCATGAAAATGCGCTATATCTGCGAATAATTTTGGCTATTTTCTACTAGGGTTTCCATTACTTCAACTTTCAGTTGGAAACGGAAGTTTATCCATGGTACTATTTCTAATATTAAATCAAATGCAATGGGTAGTGATTTTTTGAACATAAAACTAATTAGAATGTGCTGTCCACATATTATTCCATACATAACACATATTATCAACTTTTGCCTCATGAATGAGATTTTTCCATCTGTATGGAAGAGGGCACTTGTGAAGGTGTTGCCTAAAAAAACGAATCCATTAAGTTACAAAGATCTACGTGCTATAAGCATATTACCAACCTTATCTAAGCTACTTGAAAGAGCCATTGAGGAACAGCTGAAAGAACATATTAACCATTTCTCCATACTTCCGAATACCCAATCTGGATTTCGTAAAGGTTACAGCTGCACAACTGCCCTGTTGCATATAGTTGATGATATTATAAGATCCAGTAACTTGGGCGAAAACACTATACTAGTTCTTCTAGACTTCAGTAGAGCATTCGATACAATCAATTACAATTTAATGTTGTCAATATTGGGTTACATTGGAATATCTTACAGTGCAGTATCTTCAATCAGATCATTTCTCAATGACCGTCAACAAATTGTCTCTATTGACGGAAATCACTCGCAATATTTGAATCTACGCTGTGGAGTGCCCCAAGGTTCCATTTTGGGACCCTTGCTATTCGCCATTTATACTTCGCAGCTAATGAAATGCCTTCAGTTTTGTAATATCCATCTGTATGCAGACGATACACAGTTGTATTATAGTTTTTCCTCGGACATGGTGGATGATGCTTGTAGTAGAATAAATAGTGATTTGAACTCATTTGTGGAGAAAGCCTCTGATCATTGTCTGATGATAAACAAGAGTAAATCTGAAGTCATTGTTTTTGGTCCCAAGCATACAATATAAAGATAAATGATGAGCAACTGGAGGTAGTACATGAAGCAAAGAGCTTAGGGGTAATTTTAGATGAAGATTTGAGATTTGAAAAGCATGTAGCTCAAATTGTCAATCGTGCATATTATTCACTTAAAGTTATTTATGGCAACAAGTATTTTTTACCACCTAAAGTGAGGTCAACATTATGTGAAGCCTTGGTCCTATCTGTTTTCAATTATGCTGATGTATTGTATGGCCCATGTTTAACCGTTCAGTTCAAACAAAAAATCCAAAAGGTTCAGAACTCGTGCCTACGATTTATTTTTGGTATCCGAAAGAGAGAGAGAGAATATTTCACAAATTGAAAGCTATTGGATGGTTAGACATGGAAAATAGGAGAAAACTACATGCTGCCACTTTATTCCACAAAATAATCATGGAAAAAAACCCCCCTTACCTACATGAAAAGATTTCTTTTAGAACTGACGTGCATAATCTTAATATAAGGCAGAAAGGCCGACTTACCCCTCCAATATTTCGTTTGGAGATTTTTCGGAGATGTTTCACGTACCAGATATATGCATTGTATAACGGCATTCCTGATTCAATCAAACAGAAAAATCTTTATCAGTTCAAAAATGATTTACTGAATTTCTTTTGCGGTAACTGATTCTGACATTCAAACCACCTATCTCATCTCATCCCTATGTTAAGATCACCCCGAATCATAACTATGGCGATTATATTTTTTGTTTTTTTTTAATTTACTTACCAATTGGAAATGAATGAGTGGAAGAGCAATTTCCATGGTGATTCGTCACTATTGAAATTGAACTCCGCCTTTAATTTTCTTCCAAAGTTAAATATGCTATATATTTTTATTTTTATTCTAATGACTGTACCGTTGAAAAGGAAGAAAATAATAAAGACGATATTATTATTATTATTATTATTATATGATCCAGAGAAATGATTTTTCCGTAAGAAATGGATAAAAATGATATGAGAATAATATATCTGATTATTACTTATCAAAAGTAATAGATACTTCTGACGACGATCTAAAAGAATATATCCTAGAGAAAGCAAAGATCACGAATTTGAATTCATTACCTTCCTACCAAATCTAGACATAGGAGGAGTACGCATCGTTTAAGAACTGTAACCAGGAGGGGGGTGTGAAAAGTATGAATAAACAAGTCTTCTCAGCCTGTTTTCCGAGAGTTGATGGAGTATATAAGCCATATACCCTATGGTCAAGATATTCTATGTTGAAGAGCACTATAAAAATCTTGAAGATCTGGATATGACTGCATTTTTCGGAATAATTTTGTAACTAAGAAAACAAAATCTGGATTTAGACCTGAAGGAGTTCTAATAGAGAGGACGTAACAAAATTCTTGGAAGAGGCACCAGAGGTTTATTTGATTATGAGAATCGATCTCATTTTTTGATTGATTGGTGTTAATGGCTGTTGATGATATTGAATGAAAAGACAATCTGATGAATTTAAGGATTTCTGATTTTGAAAATCGCCTTCCCAGGACTTTTGTAAAATCTTCTCAAGTAAACCATGAAAATCTATTCTCCCTGTAGGAGAAATATGAAAGCTTGCGTATAAATAATAGGCGACTTTTTGTTTATTACAAAAGAGGGCAGTGCACTGTCCGGTGTGTAGGACTCAACACATTTGGGAAAATGCCATCTGTAATCGATGCATATTCAAATCTTTCTGGCTCACATATTCATAAGGTCACAGATTTCACCGATCCTCGGGATCACTATTATTTCATTCTGGGGAAGAAATAACCGGCCTAAAGCAACTTGTGGGTTGAAAATCAACATCTGTTATCGGGGAGTACGAATATAATATTGTTCATCAATATCCCGTCAACTTCGTTAGAGTTATACAGCGAAATCTCTTCAAATATATCCTCTTTTAGTCAATCGACCTCAACTGTACCCTCCTTCAGTCACAATGAGATAACATCTGGTATCGACTTGCAAAATACATCTCACTGCACATTCGATGTAAACATCATTAACCTCAAATTATGATGATACATGTTCCGTATTCATCAGTTCGTACGTTCGTATTATTTTTCCCAATTTTTTCACGCTCGTAGAAAATCAATTTTTCCAGCAATTGCCCGCCAAAATCCCATTTCCTGGACGCTTTCCTTTCCAGAAAATAACACTCTTCCAGCCAAGTGCGTATTTCATGGATTAGGCCAGGAAGAGTTATATCGTTGTAACGACACTAAACAGGGTGTTGTTTGGAAGAAACTCCACACCTGAGAATCAAATATTACGCCCTGTTCTATACAGAGTGTTATGAATAAACACACCACACCTGTTACACCGAATGTTATGACTTATACCATTGTAGAATTGAAAATCCCACAACTTGAAGTCAATTGTCAAACACCTAGTATATGTTTTAAAAATAACACCTCAGAAAACCCGAATATTATAGTTTTTTCATGTACAATTTAATGATGTCAATCTATACTGAAATCACTTTAAATTAATTTTGTTGACTCTAGTCGGTGCTTAAGTATAATTATCGACAGTACAAAGGAGCCTTTTCAGAGTTTCCAGAGGTTCTATACTGAGTGTCGTATAGCTAATTGCAGTACAACTGGATTTATATGGGGAGCGGCCTATCCAATTAAACCTCTCAATATATGATTGTGGGAGATCGTTAATCTATGTACTAAGTCATATCCCATAAGTCAATCAAGAATGAAAATACTAATAGAATGTTGTATAAAATATAATAATATTAATTTCAATACTCAAGGGTTACAGTCGTCATAGAAACATAATTATAGTCACTAAAAATACATCTGATTTGGAAGTATGTATCTGTTCATTCTTAAACATTCTCAATTAAGGTTGATGGAACGATATTCATGAAGTTCTTAATTGAATCCATATATTATTATCCATAATTTTCTGTGATGATCAATCATTAAAAATAGAAATCAATTTTTTTTATATCAATTATCAAAACACACACTTGGAAAAAAAGAGATCTTAATTCAGGTTTGTGGAATTTAATCTCATAATTAAACTCATTAGGATTGTAAAGTAGGATATTTGTAAAATTTACAAATAAAAATGCCATGTCACACACACTAAGAAATTATTCAATACGCATTTATTTTGGTCAAGAAATAAATGAATTCCATTTTCAAATCATCTGCGGGCACTGAATAAAATTAGGAACTATTAAAATGGACTTGGTTTACCATTGTTTCGTGATTTTTGTCGGATTCATCTAGTTCAAATGCATTGGCATCGAATACGTAATCGATTATTTTTACCTTTATGTTGAATGATCTATATCTTGTAATTGTTTCTCAAATCGAATAACTGTACTAAGTCTAACAGAATTTATTCAGATTTTCCATGATAGGATCATTCTGAAGTAATGAACGGAACGAATGAAATCACTGGAATGCCTCGGAAGATTCCTTATTCTCACTTATATAGTGGTCTCCCAGGAATAACAATGCATCGTTGTCAACGGACAATAACTCTGCCTCCTGCTAAGAAGGTATCTGATTGAAGAATATTGAATAATAATCGGAAGTGATTTCGGTGCATGACCATATATGGAAATTCATGGCTCACGCGTATCAAATAAAAATTGATATGGATCCTTAGTTGATACTCGTATTGTTCTCCAATAGCTATATTTATAAAAATAGTTCTGTCCCGTTTTCATGAAAATTATCAACTGGAGCTTTGCTGATTTTATTTCTGATTTGTAGTGAATAACATATGTTTATTACTGAGAAATATTCATGAGAGTTCACAAACTCTGAATTATTCATGGGCAGAACTTCAATGAACATATTTGGGTTTTTGTTTCTCTTAGATATATTTTCAGATATATATATATATATATATATATATATATTTACATTCAATTTGACTCTTATAACCAAATAATAGTATGGAAATCTAGTTGATCATTACCATAGCAACGACTCCCCACTTTGACATCAAAAAAATAATTATCATTTTACTTTTCAAAAGTTGCACGGTTTTTGGTTGCGATTATTGCAATAAATAATGGAAATCAGCAGTGAAAGCGCATTTGATTAAAACTTGTTAACAAAAAATTAAACTGACGAAATACGGAACTGAAAAGTAAAAAATTAAATGAACCTTCTTAGTCTCAGTAACTCAGCTCCTAAACTAATGTAAGTAACTATATGCCTATATGCCTATCAATGCCTGGAATGGATGTTCCACAGCGTAAGTCGTTTCAGTCGTCTCATGGAAGTTAAAAAAAATACCAGATAACTAGACAAACTTAAAATATATTTACCAATGTTCAAAAAGAGTCATACACAAAGATTCATTTTCTTCTTTGAGCCGAAACTCTATAATATTCTACCTCCTGAAATGAAGACAATAACAGAACTCCATAAATATAAAAAACAAACAAAACTTTTCGTTCAAAAAAATCAAACAAAAATCTATCAAATTTTAATTTAGTCGATGTGTTACTCAGAACCCACCTAATCTTGAGAACATCTCACTCAACAATAAGTTGATTTTGCTTCATTGTACCTAATATATTTTATATAAATGTCTTGTACTCATCAAAAAAACTATCACCATCAATGAATTTCTGTACAATCTCAATGTTTCTGGAGGATTGCAGACAAGCACAACACAAGCATCCAGTATGCTTAGGTGCAGTTTTGTGGTCCAATTAGAAACTCTAAGATAAATCACTGTATACCATGTTATGTACACTTTTACTCTGAATGGGAATCTGAAATCTGAAACTAATTTTGAGTCGGCGCCAAACAAACAAGCAAATAAATTAGGTGAGGCGTAAAATGATGGCATCGAGTTGCTCGGTGACATTCTGATAATTTTTTTGAAGTAATTCAATGATCTTCGTTGATTGTTCGTTTGGCGCCGACTCATAATTAGTTACTTACATTAGTTTGGGAGCTTAGTTACTGAGACTAAGGAGGTTTATTCTATTTTTACTTTTCAGTTCCGTATTTCGTCGGTTTAATTTTTTGTTAAAGAATTTTTGTTTTTCAATTTTTTGTGGCTAAAATCTACTAATTACTACCTACTTGTTTTTTGATTACTTCCAAAATACTTACTCACCCACCTTACTTCAACTATTACCAGTTAAATAATATGATTATCTACTTTTACTTTATTTTTGTTGTTTTGGTTAGTTCATTCAATTACTCTGTATATCATTTCATCCTCTCATAGAATATAATGATTTTGACGGATGTGGAACAAAAATAATGTCAGTAGCGATCTGTCATTGTCAACTACGTATGTGTGTGCCAATGTTCACAAGTGAAAATAAATTATCTCTTATTTTTCCACCCGTAAGGGTGGATAATTCCATTCGAAATCCAAATATAAGGTATACCCTATCTATTGAAAAAAAATCATCCAAGTCGAAGTACCCAGTACAAAGTTATGCCTGATAGAATCGGACCAGAATTCAGAGGGTGAGTGATCAATATCCTTCATTTTGCTACCCTTAGGGGTGGATTCCATTTCTCAAATTCAAATGAAACCAATTTCAAAGTATACTTTAGCCACTGAAAAAATAATTATTGGAATCGGACATCTCAGTAAAAAGTTATGCGTGATTATACATAAAAAAAAAAAAAAAAAATAGCGTCGACAGAATTTTTTTTGGTTTCATCGGTTAAAAATGTGCCAATACAGCAGCTGCTTCTATTGTACATTTATCACCTGAGTACCAAAGTTCAGGTTGGAAAACGTTTATAATTTGTTCGCGGAATGGATGGGTACGGAGAAATGCACAACTATTACAGGGAACGTAATGTTAGCTTATTTGACACGAAAATAAGAAATTGTTAAATACTGTACTCTATAGAAAGTACCACTTAAGTGAAGACTGATGTGAACATAGCCACGGTCACGAAGGTTATTGCATTTCTTGGAAGGAGGAACGTTGGTTATGAAGCAAAGAAATCAAAAGTCTTCAGCAGCGGACAAATCAACAATTTTATAAGAAAGGAAACTTTCTTTCAACTTCACATTTGTATGTGTGTATATATGTTCAGTTCAAATCTTGCAAGTGAATTTTGACCATATATTCATCAACTACGAATATTGATAATTGGCCATAAGAGCAATGAAAGTGAAGTCGGGGAAGTCTTTGTCATATTAGCAGCGAGAGGTCAGAGCAACCGAACATCAACCAATGGTATTCTGGCTTCACATTGGCTATCTTTTCCACCCGACTGCGCGACTCAAAGGAGTGTAATGTGTTTATCATGTTGTATGTTTGTTCTTTCAATATGGCGACAACGACAACCAGACGCCATATTGTGAATAAAGACATGACAGTAATAATCAAAATTCAATATGACGACAACCAGACGCCATATTGTGACAAAATTCAATGTGGTGACTACCAAAACCATACTGTGAATGAAAACATGACAGTAATAATTAAAATCCAATATGGCGACAACCAGACGCCTTATTGTGAAAAAATTATAACAGCGTATAGCTTGCTACATCAGTAATGGTTTAATTTGCTCGTTTGTTGTTTTTTTTTGGTTTCAGTTACTATTCCGTTTTCGTTTCATTTTTAATACACTATCACTTCAATATTTTGATAGAAACTTAATTAGGTACAGTCAAACACGGCTATAACGAACGGCTCAATGACTGGAAATGGTTCGTTATGAGGAGTGTCTGCTATGAAGAAGATATGTAGTAGTACAAACATCCTGGAAGATATTATTTTTCGCGTAAATTGACATTGTTAATTTTTTTATACCATAATACCGACAAATGTATGCATTTTCGCAGTTACTATTCCGTTTTCGTTACATTTTTAATACACTATCACTTCAATATTTTGATAGAAACTTAATTAGGTACAGTCAAACTCGGCTATAACGAACGGCTCAATGACTGGAAATGGTTCGTTATAAGGAGTGTCTGCTATGAAGTATGTAGTAGTACAAACATCCTGGAAGATATTATTTTTCGCATAAATTGACATTGTAAATTTTTTTATACCATAATACCGACAAATTTATGCATTTTCGCACCCACTGTCAAATTTTCTAATTATTTCCAGCTCAACCGAAAATATGATAGCCTTCCTGTATGCTTCTGTAGTAGGGATATCGGTACAATGCAGTTGAATATGTACTGACACTCCACCATGTATCTAACAAATCCTTAACAGAGAAATAGAAGAATCCCACCGGTCGACTGCGGTCGTAAAATTACGCAAGTTATCGGCACTTGATTGAATAATATTTCCTCGGTATTTCGTTATAACCGAGTTTGACTGTATCTTGTGAGTGACTGAAATTATCCATCTACTTTGTTGTTGTAGTATATTCATTTGTTATCAGTGAAATCGTTCATGTTCTTTGCTAGTGAATGATTCAGTACACATGGTGAGAATTCGTATCTATTTGTTATATACCTGAATATTATATAACTCCCAATGTTACGAGCTCACAAACGTCGTCGGACGTGTGCAAATCGTTTTCGTTAAACAGAAAAAGCCCGACAAGGAAGTGCATGTAGCGAAACTCAATCTCCGGCATCGCGACAGAAACGATTGCAACACGTTAGAGATCAAATTCATCTTAGTTGTAATAGCCAATCACCCACAAAACATTTACCGTTATAATAGAAAGTGTAAAATAAAAAATGTAAATTCAAATAATGACTTCAGATTATTACCGGCTCATCATCCCAACTAAAAGGTGCTAAATAAAAAAAGATAATTTAAAAAATCAAACAACTTAACTGCGTAAGAAGTGAACTTCAAAAAAGATGAAAACAAGATGACCAGAAATTATTGCCAGACAATTATGTTTTGAGAGGTTAAGTACCGACCTTGATACTGTGAACAATCTCACGCCGTCGGAGGCAGTAATATGTCTGCATTGTTCAGTACACTTCTCGCGCAGTCAGGTCCTTTGATTTTTTTATTATAAATATTGGTATTTAATACATATATGATTTTGATTCACTTCTAGTTCTCCGATTAACGTGAAATTTGACAGGTGTTCATAATTTAGGTACTCACAAAGGAACATATGTAGCAAAATGAACAAACATGCATAACATACACAACATAAAAAAAATAAAAAAATTATATCACAATATGTTTGTACAGAGGTGCTTCTTCAGCCTAATTTTAAAAATATCAAGACTTCCAGAATTTTTCACATCAATTGGAATTCTGTTGTACATGGTTACACCTTTGACAAAAATAGAATTCTGGCTATATGTTCTGCTAACCAGGGGAACACGAAGGTTGCCTCTATATCTAGTGTGGTGCTCATGAACTTCCTGATTGAGGATTAAAATATTCTGCAAATACTCAGGCGTCATACCGGTTTTAATCTTATGAATGAATATGAGGGAGTGATATAATAGATAATTCTTAACCGGTAACCAATTGAGGGTATCTAGCATTGAATTTATCGACGTATCTCGTGCACAACAAAGAATAATTCGCATGGCTCGATTTTGTAATTTCTGTAATCGGTTAAGCACATTTTGATCCACCATATAAAGCACAGTGGCACAGTAGTTGAAATGAGGGAGTATAAGAGTATTGTAAATTATTATTTTACTCCATTGGGTAAGATGCTGAGAACATCTCCTCAAGTAGTTGATTTTCATGGCAATTATTTTTATCACATTTTTTGCATGATCATTAAAGTACAGTTGACGATCAACTAATACCCCTAAATATTAAAATTTCTCAACCAACTCTATCTGGACACCACCAATAGACAATTTCGGTGCTGTATTCATCACTTCCTTATACATTTTTTCTCTACTGATCAACATCCATTTAGTTTTGTTTGTATTTATTTTCAGCAAATTTCCACAGCAATAATTGTGTATAGCTTCTAAATTTTCATTAATTGTATTGAAGCATATCGAACGGTTATTTCCAGTACAATAAATAACAGCGTCATCAGCAAATAGGTGTATACAACATCCATTCACTACCTCAACCATATCATTTATATACACTAGAAACAATAAAGGACCCAGAACACTACCTTGAGGTACACCTATATTAATATCGATTATGCTAGATGTAACATGGTTAAGTCGTAACTTTTGTTTCCGATTATCCAAATAGTACGCAATCCATTGTTATGCTGCATCTACAATTCCGACAGCTTCCAATTTTTTCAATAATCTGGTTCTGTCAATAGTCTCGAACGCCCTTTGCAAATCAAGGAAAACTGTCACTGTCATTAAATTTTTTTCCAAAGTGTTCTTCCAATCATGGAGGACACATTGCAAAGCGGTTTCACAACTATGCTTATCACGGAACCCTGACTGAACACATGTGATAGCCTTATTGCGTTCCAAGTGATCCACAATTTGATTGTATACCGATTTTTTCAGTACTTTGCCTACAACTGATATCATATTTATTGGTCTCAGCTCACATGCTTTATTCGTATTTGCGACTTCAGGGATTGGTATAATTGTAGCAGTTTCAATTTCGTCAGGTACTTCATTAGTTTCAAAAGAATAATTTATAATATTCAATAGTGGCTTAGAGATAGTTGAGAAACATTCCTTCAACAATTTTGTTGATATTTCATCTGTACTATTTTTATTAGTCATTGAAAATATTATTTCCGTGAGATTCACAATGGTAATCATTTTGAAGTATCTCAATTTGTGTGAAACATGCCTTACTATGATAGGAGTTTCGATTTGGGGTACATTAATTGAATTGGTGATCTGGTTAATGCTTTTGACATAGTATTCATTGAGAGTATTCGACATTTTAATATCATCATTTTCAACAATAACATCATCAAATTCAATACTTGCATACCCGCTGGAAAAATTGTTATTTGGTAAGTATTTTTTCAAAGTCCGCCACATTTTAGTAGGATTACCAACATTACCATTTATTTTATTCTCTAAATATTTATTTTTTTCTTGTTTTATCACCTCCACAGCAGTATTACGTTTCTGTCGGTATGATTCCCAGTTCTCTGCTTCACAATTATTGACATATATCTTATAGCTTCCGTGTCTCTGCTGTCGCAGTTTTAACTGTAATATTCCACCATTCTTGATAGTGAGGAAATATTTTTATCTGCTTCTTGGGGGCAACTAATTCCATGGCTTCTAATATTGTGTTAATTAAACACTTATATTTATAATTAATATCATAGGTTCTATAGTCCCATTCTACACTTTCTAGCCTCTCATTGATTGCATGATAACACCTACTTAAACCCCAAATTTTCATCAAGATTTACTATTATATTTCTATGATTACTAATCCTAGGTAAATCCAATACCTGTATAGCGATGTCACAATTCGACAACACTAAATCAATTAAAGTACCTCCGCTATTTGTTAGGTGCGTATACTCTTTAACTTTATTTTCAAAACCAATATCCTCTATCACCGCCATCAATCTCTGAGTGTAAGTATTTGTACCATACCAATTAATATTAAAATCGCCAACGATAATAATCTTGATGTTCCTGTCGGTTAAATTATCATCGCACCATTTTTCAAAAAAGTCTAGAAATATTACACTACTACTATTTGGGGACCTATAAACTGAGACTACTAAGAAATTAGTTTTATGATACACAAATTTAACAGATATCAACCAGTAGGACTTCTCGAAACTCGTTTTAGAAATATTTGCAAATCGTTTTTTGTATAAATGAGAGCACCACCAGTATGTCTACTACAACTGTCCACTCTATTAACTACATAACCGCTCAACTCAATTTCACTACTGTAAAGATCAGGTGTCAAGTGTGTTTCTGACAAACAGACTACTAAAGGTTTTTTATCGTCAGCAAAATGGTTTATTTCATCAAAATGTGCTAGAATACTTTGCGAGTTCATGTATAGAAGAAAACATTCATTATTATCTGTTATGCGTTGTTTTTCACGGTTTTTTCGTTTATCTCTAAAAAATTACTCTCAATCACATCCTTATCATTCCCTGTCTCATCCCTATTTGAATATTCACTTGTGTGTGTAACAATATGAAGTTGCTATGTTGTCTACCATTAACAATCAAACTAGCTAATTTAGACACTAACATGGTTTTAGTAAGTATACGTCCATTATCGTTAATATCTACCAATATTGCTCTTGTCTTAATACAATTGTCCAACCTGGTAATGTATTGATTTGTTGAAAATATAAACAGTCTGTTCATAAAATCAGATGTGGAATCATCTGCGACTGAAAGATGAACCTTAGTCACTATCTTCCATCGTCAAGATAATCTCTTGTGGGGTATTCATGTTGAAAAGGGAAGTAGTTGTTTTCTGTTAGACATTCACAAAAAGGTGTTCATAATTTGCATGACAATGTATCATGTTATTTTTTCCGGAGGTGAAACAGAATGCCGGCTCCAATATGACGGACTAGTCCTGTGATTATGGATCGATTCTATTCATAATTTCTATGTGGGGGTTTCCGGGAACAGATATATGGAATTCTTCGTCAGAATTTGTAAATTCAATCCAATATATATATATATATATATACATCGTTTATTTAGTCATATAACTAATATCAAGTACAATGAGTAACACAAAAAAAATATGATAATATAAAAATATAAAATATATAAAAATATGTATATAGGTACTCACAAAGGAACATATGTAGCAAAATGAACAAACATGCATAACATACACAACATAAAAAAAATTAAAAAATTATATCACAATATGTTTGTACAGAGGTGCTTCTTCAGCCTAATTTTAAAAATATCAAGACTTCCAGAATTTTTCACATCAATTGGAATTCTGTTGTACATGGTTACACCTTTGACAAAAATAGAATTCTGGCTATATGTTCTGCTAACCAGGGGAACACGAAGGTTGCCTCTATATCTAGTGTGGTGCTCATGAACTTCCTGATTGAGGATTAAAATATTCTGCAAATACTCAGGCGTCATACCGGTTTTAATCTTATGAATGAATATGAGGGAGTGATATAATAAATAATTCTTAACCGGTAACCAATTGAGGGTATCTAGCATTGAATTTATCGACGTATCTCGTGCACAACAAAGAATAATTCGCATGGCTCGATTTTGTAATTTCTGTAATCGGTTAAGCACATTTTGATCCACCATATAAAGCACAGTGCACAGTAGTTGAAATGAGGGAGTATAAGAGTATTGTAAATTATTATTTTACTCCATTGGGTAAGATGCTGAGAACATCTCCTCAAGTAGTTGATTTTCATGGAAATTATTTTTATCACATTTTTTGCATGATCATTAAAGTACAGTTGACGATCAACTAATACCCCTAAATATTAAAATTTCTCAACCAACTCTATCTGGACACCACCAATAGAGAATTTCGGTGCTGTATTCATCACTTCCTTATACATTTTTTCTCTACTGATCAACATCCATTTAGTTTTGTTTGTATTTATTTTCAGCAAATTTCCACAGCAATAATTGTGTATAGCTTCTAAATTTTCATTAATTGTATTGAAGCATATCGAACGGTTATTTCCAGTACAATAAATAACAGCGTCATCAGCAAATAGGTGTATACAACATCCATTCACTACCTCAACCATATCATTTATATACACTAGAAACAATAAAGGACCCAGAACACTACCTTGAGGTACACCTATATTAATATCGATTATGCTAGATGTAACATGGTTAAGTCGTAACTTTTGTTTCCGATTATCCAAATAGTACGCAATCCATTGTTATGCTGCATCTACAATTCCGACAGCTTCCAATTTTTTCAATAATCTGGTTCTGTCAATAGTCTCGAACGCCCTTTGCAAATCAAGGAAAACTGTCACTGTCATTAAATTTTTTTCCAAAGTGTTCTTCCAATCATGGAGGACACATTGCAAAGCGGTTTCACAACTATGCTTATCACGGAACCCTGACTGAACACATGTGATAGCCTTATTGCGTTCCAAGTGATCCACAATTTGATTGTATACCGATTTTTCCAGTACTTTGCCTACAACTGATATCATATTTATTGGTCTCAGCTCACATGCTTTATTCGTATTGCGACTTCAGGGATTGGTATAATTGTAGCAGTTTTAATTTCGTCAGGTACTTCATTAGTTTCAAAAGAATAATTTATAATATTCAATAGTGGCTTAGAGATAGTTGAGAAACATTCCTTCAACAATTTTGTTGATATTTCATCTGTACTATTTTTATTAGTCATTGAAAATATTATTTCCTTGAGATTCACAATGGTAATCATTTTGAAGTATCTCAATTTGTGTGAAACATGCCTTACTATGATAGGAGTTTCGATTTGGGGTACATTAATTGAATTGGTGATCTGGTTAATGCTTTTGACATAGTATTCATTGAGAGTATTCGACATTTTAATATCATCATTTTCAACAATAACATCATCAAATTCAATACTTGCATACCCGCTGGAAAAATTGTTATTTGGTAAGTATTTTTTCAAAGTCCGCCACATTTTAGTAGGATTACCAACATTACCATTTATTTTATTCTCTAAATATTTATTTTTTTCTTGTTTTATCACCTCCACAGCAGTATTACGTTTCTGTCGGTATGATTCCCAGTTCTCTGCTTCACAATTATTGACATATATCTTATAGCTTCCGTGTCTCTCTGCTGTCGCAGTTTTAACTGTAATATTCCACCATTCTTGATAGTGAGGAAATATTTTTATCTGCTTCTTGGGGGCAACTAATTCCATGGCTTCTAATATTGTGTTAATTAAACACTTATATTTATAATTAATATCATAGGTTCTATAGTCCCATTCTACACTTTCTAGCCTCTCATTGATTGCATGATAATCTAACGCCCTACCTCTACTCTCGATTAGTTTAACTTCATTTTCAGAAACTATTTCATCAAGATTTACTATTATATTTCTATGATTACTAATCTTAGGTAAATCCAATACCTGTATAGCGATGTCACAATTCGACAACACTAAATCAATTAAAGTACCTCCGCTATTTGTTAGGTGCGTATACTCTTTAACTTTATTTTCAAAACCAATATCCTCTATCACCGCCATCAATCTCTGAGTGTAAGTATTTGTACCATACCAATTAATATTAAAATCGCCAACGATAATAATCTTGATGTTCCTGTCGGTTAAATTATCATCGCACCATTTTTCAAAAAAGCTAGAAATATTACACTACTACATTTGGGGACCAAACTGAGACTACTAAGAAATTAGTTTTATGATACACAAATTTAACAGATATCAACCAGTAGGACTTCTCGAAACTCGTTTTAGAAATATTTGCAAATCGTTTTTTGTATAAATGAGAGCACCACCAGTATGTCTACTACAACTGTCCACTCTATTAACTACATAACCGCTCAACTCAATTTCACTACTGTAAAGATCAGGTGTCAAGTGTGTTTCTGACAAACAGACTACTAAAGGTTTCTTATCGTCAGCAAAATGGTTTATTTCATCAAAATGTGCTAGAATACTTTGCGAGTTCATGTATAGAAGAAAACATTCATTATTATCTGTTATGCGTTGTTTTTCACGGTTTTTTCGTTTATCTCTAAAAAATTACTCTCAATCACATCCTCATCATTCCCTGTCTCATCCCTATTTGAATATTCACTTGTGTGTGTAACAATATGAAGTTGCTATGTTGTCTACCATTAACAATCAAACTAGCTAATTTAGACACTAACATGTTTTTAGTAAGTATATGTCCATTATCGTTAATATCTACTAATATTGCTCTTGTCTTAATACAATTGTCCAACCTGGTAATGTATTGATTTGTTGAAAATATAAACAGTCTGTTCATAAAATCAGATGTGGAATCATCTGCGACTGAAAGATGAACCTTACTCACTATCTTCCATCGTCAAGATAACCTCTTGTGGGGTATTCATGTTGAAAAGGGAAGTAGTTGTTTTCTGTTAGACATTCACAAAAAATAACTTCATTTTAATCGTGGATTTTTCAATTCACAGAAAAATCTTTCTATCAATATCCAATTGAGAATGTTTCCTTCTTCAACTGGTAATGTACTTACCAAGTTTGTCATTGAATTTGTTAATGAAAAAATTCAGTTGTAATACTTTGAGAGGAACTGTAGTCAAGATTACATTTGAATTATTGAGACATTGTTTCAAATTGTTATTCAACATTTTGAATGAAGGGTAACTCTTACTGAGAAAATCATTAAAACCAGCTTGTATAATCACGAAATCGTTCATTGTGAATGATTGTGTTAACTGTACTATGTCTTCAATAACATATCTCAAACTAGCACCTGATTTGATTATACTTTGTACAATATATTTTTGTCCTAGATCCCTACGCAATAAGTTTCCTACCTTCCTACCTCCTTCATCACATAATATCAAAATCTTATTTTTGTTACCTTCCACTGTTTTTTCTTCTTCATTATCTACACAGATATGTTCATGATTTCTTTCATGATATGTCTTTGTATCCGCTACTAACTTTGTCTGGGGATGAATTACATCTGTCTGTCCTTTCAGTTCAGTCAATTCTCTGCTGTATCTTGTATTTTCCTGTTCTAAAATTCTAATTGAGTCCACCATGCTTCTGTTGATTTCCTCCATTCGATTGAGCTCTACTTCTAACAATTTAAGTTCGTCATTCCTAATTTTCAAGTCATTTTCATAAGACTGCTTTGTCTCTCTGATTCCAATAATGTTTTTGTTCAGTGCTTCTATAATACTATTCTGTTCCTTTAACATTGAATGGTCTTTTACATCTCTCTCCATTGCCTCATCTTCAAAATATGGCGACGAGTTCTGTGGTTATAGCTCGTATCCAATAAAAATTGGTATGTGGGGATTTTTGGGATCGAAGACCATTCTTTTTCTGTCAATATTCCTGGATTCAAGATGGCGGCTTCGAAATGGCGACGTGTTTCGTGATTATAGCCCGATTCCATTCAATATTGATGTGTGAGGGTTTTTGGGGTAGGACATCATGACATTTTTATCAAAATTCATGAATTGAAGATGGCGGCTCCAAAATGTTTTTGTATTATGGCTCGATTCCATTAGAAATTGGTTCGTTGGTTATTTTAGGATCGGAGATTATCAATTGAAGTTCTTGACACATGCAGAAAGTATCTTTACCCCACTCGACTATTTGACCGACGTCCGCTTCTAGTCGTTCAGTCAACGGCAGTCGCGTGCAATAAAATACCACTTCTCGCACTCATTAGGCCATAGTATATTATGCAACGTTGAGGTCACTCCGCTGCGCGTCGTGCCCTCAAACTTGTTGCGCTTGCTTTGAAGGCTCTCTCATACAATTGTATCATAGGCGATTTTTTATTATACCTGCATGATGACTTCAATAACAATGCTGGAAATGAATTTTAGATCAGGATAATGTTCGTTATTTTCTAATACATCAAATTAGATATGTAATAGACATCTGATGTCACATCTTGTTGACATGCTTATTTGTTTACAAGCTTATTTGATAGTTCATATGATTGATAATTTTAAAATGGTAGCGAATCAAGGAGAAGTCTCATCCGGAATCTCAAACTACCAGGTTGCTGAATCAAAATTGATACCAGAAAAATCCAGGAATTAGTATTATGGAGTATATGGAATGTTTATGCTATGGATCAAAAAGAAACAGACTCAAATTTAATGAATCAGTGATGCGAATATTGAACAATAATTGCATATTCAACATTTACTTAAATAGCTGTTTTATATTTTTGATGTAATTTGACACATAAATGAAAAGTAGGACTTGTTTTTGATACCTAGCAACCTTTGAAACACGGCGTGTTCTCATCATGAGAATTCGCACGCTTTTGCCTTCAAAACACGGCACTTCGAAATTTCCGTTTTGGATTCTCTTATAACCGATCATAGGACTAAATTGAACACAATTTTTTTTTTTTTTATGTTCTGGTTCCCACGAAAAGGGATATCCTGTAATGTTCAGAGAACATCGTGGGAACCAAGGGAAAGAAGGTAGGATTTGGTGTTCTTCTTAAATTTCTGGAGGTTGTATGCCTCGGGGAACACCTCCCTAGGCAATGAGTTCCAAAGCCTCGCTGTTTGTTGGATGAACGAGTCTTTGGAAAGTGATGTTCTGCAGGTCTCCAAAGTGACCACGAAGGGGTGTGATGACTGAATTCGACGGGTTAACCTCGAAGAGACTGCCAAAGCAGGAACGATTGTTGATATTTCAGAAGAGCATCGCCCATGAAAATATCTATAAAATAGGGACAAATCGCCAACTTTTCTACTGTGTTCCAGACAAATGAGCGAGTTTGTAAGCGAGGCATCACCGACGAGACGAATTGCCCTTTTCTGGACAGAATCCAATAGCCTCAGGATATGTTTAGGTGCCGCGCTCCAAATATGGGAACAGTATTACAGGACAGGTCGGATCTGTGCCTTATAGATCATAAGCAGCTGAGTGGGGGTGAAATAGCTCTTGGCACGAAACAAAAAACCAAGTTTTAGGAATGCACTTTTGGCAATGGACCTCACGTGATTTTCCCAGAAAAGGTTATTGCTGATAGTAATACCAAGCATCGATATGGATGACTTCAGTGGTATGGTTACTCCTGACAAAGTTATGTTAGGCACAGTGAGATCGGCTTTTCTAGAGAAAAGACATGCTTGTGTTTTGTTTGCATTGAATTCTACCAAGTTATCAGATCCCCACTCGAGAATTGTTGCTAAGTCCATATTTATATTATTAAAATTTCTTCCTCGTTCATTTCTGGTTTCACGGGCTGATATAGGGGCCCTGGAAGAGAAAGCGGTATGGAGGGTACTATCATCGGCAAAGCTGTGTACTGGACATGAAGTTGCTTTCAACAGGTCGTTGATGTGAAGTAGAAATAGTGTTGGTGCGAGAATAGATCCTTGCGGAACACCAGCATTTATGAGTAGAGTGTCAGATGAAACTCCATCGACCACTACATGGAGAGACCTGTTTGAGAGAAAACTAGCAAGCAGAGAACACAGCTGAGGGGGCAAGCCATAAGACGGAAGCTTGGCGAGGAGTCCCTGGTGCCAAACTCGATCGAACGCCTTGGAGATATCTAATGTCACAGCTGAAGTTTCTCCATACTTTTCAATAGATAGCTGCCATATATGTGAGACGTAAGCGAGTAGGTCACCAGTTGATCTCTGATGGCGGAAGCCATATTGCCTATCGTTGACAATTCCTGAGTCTTCCAGATATTTCATGAGCTCGATGTTGATGGCTTTTTCCATGACCTTTGAAATGATAGATAGCAGTGCGATAGGTCTGTAGTTGCTAGGTAGGGCCTTTTTGCCTTTTTTAGGGACTGGCTGTACTCTTGCAATTTTCCAATTGGACGGAAATACCCCCAAATTGTAAAAGTGGTTGAACAACTTGCAAAGAACAGGTGTTAGTTCGGGGGCACATTTCTTGAGAACAATCGGCGGGATTCCGTCAGATCCACAGGCTTTGTTGGTGTTGAGACCCAGCAAAATCTTCCTGATAGTACGTTGGCGAAAGGTGATCTCGGGCATGTGACTGTCAATAGGTGTAATGTTCGGGGGTTGTTTTCCCGATGAATCCAGAGTGGAATTTCCAGCGAATAGGTGCGCAAAGATATTGGCTTTTTCCTGGGCAGTCGTTGCTAGTGTTCCATCTTCTTTGGTTAGAGGTGAAAATGAGCTGGAAGTGAAGTTTCTTCCCACAGCTTTGGCCAAAGACCAAAATGAACGGGATCCGTTAGGACATTCAGCAAGTTTTGATCTTATTTTGGCATTGTGGGCATCTTTTGAGCATTCTATTGTCTCTTTGCATATGCCTCTAGCCACGACATATGCTGCTCTGGTCTCAGGGCCCGGATTTTTTAGCCATCGATGGTATGCTGCCTGTTTGGAAGCCACAGCTCTAGAGCAGTTTCTGTTAAACCAGGTCTTATCGGATGATGTTCTTCTTTCGGTATTCGGTATGTAAGTTTGCATCCCCAACATGATGATTTCAGAAATTGTCTCAGCACATCGTGTTGGATCTACTGAAGAGAAACAAACTCTCTTCCATGGAAACGCTGAGAAAAACATACGAAGATATAGAACCTAACTGTAGGAACAACATCGTGGAAAAGAATAATTATCAAAAACTGAAAAATAAATTATTCCATTTCAATTGGGAGTTATTGTATAACATGAAAGAATGCGGAGAGCTACAACCTACTTCACTGGTGAACTCAATCTCATAACTGATAAACATTCCATAATGAACAGACAGAAACGAAAATACATTGTAAAGAAACAATGGGTTCCCAAGATCAATCGAAAAACGTGACAGGCGACATAAAGAATGGTGAAAAGATTAATAAAATCTAACACTAAAAGGAAACTGCATAAACTATAGAAATATCTTGAATATAAGAATACAAAAATTAACCACCACAAAAATCAAATTGAACAGAATGAATACAATGCAAAAAAACTATTAGAAACACTAAAAACTATTAGCAATATAATCAATGAACCTGTAACAATAAAACGGATGAAAACAAAAATGGTATGTACGTGGATTTCAGTGAAGCATTAGCCAATACTTTCAATTATTTCTTCTCCAACACTGGTACGAAGAATCGAAAAACGACCAACTCCAGCTCTCCTAGGGTGATAAATCCCTACTAAATTTTTCTCAGACCTACGAATAAGGAAGAAATCAGGGGGATTGTTTTTTCCTGGTATAGACGACATGGAAGCCGAAAAAAATCAAACGAATATGTGGAAAAATAGCAACACCCTTTCGTTATATTATCAATTGTGTAATGCGAAAGGGAATTTGTCCAACTGAATTTGAAATAGCAGTAATCAAGCCATTACATAAAAAATGTGATAAGACTCCTCCATAAAACTTAGGACCCACATCTCTGTTAACTTATTAGACCAAAATATTCCGAAAAATGATGAAAGCAAGAGTGGAACTCTTTCTGAACAAACAATCAATCAATTCGGATTTCAGAGCGGAAAGTCTACCGAAGAAGCCATTGCATCTCTAACCAAGAAAATGTATAAACATCCAACCTGCCAATGGTGTATTTCTGGATCTTGCAGAGGCATTCGAGTGTTAACCATCAACAGTTATTGGAGTTTTTGCGAGATGTGGGAATACGTGGAACACTTAACAATTCATTTCGTTTGTATGTAGATAATAGACAACAATGTGTCAAAACTGATGACACCTCTACTATATTCGAATTAGTTGAATGCTAAGTACCACAAAGGACGGTACTTGGACCAATTCTTTTTATCATCAACATTATTAATTTACCCACTATCAGAACCTCAGCTTTGCCGATGATACTGTTATATTTCGAACATCAAATAGTTGGATAAGCTCAAAATTAAAGTTGAATCTGGAATGAATAGCACATTGACTATCAACTTTGACAAAACAATGTTTCTTCCCATAACAAATTTCAAAAATAATTTTTTCCAATTCAACACATTAGATATGAATAACCGTAATAAATCTCGAAAAAATTTATGAGAAAATAAAATATCGGGGGATAATTATCGATTGGGATTACCACGTTGTTGTGAGCACTCCTTATCGAGTATTTTAAATATAGCCATATGTAAACTGACACTGAAGAATGCCAATAAAATAAATCAATTTTCGTTCGAAATAACAAACGGTCGCATTAATAGTAAAATTTATATGACAACTCATAAAGTCGATACTTCCTCTATTATTTGTGTCGGCACATCAATCGAAATTCCAACCATATGTTCAGACATTCATAACTACTAGTACGCCGGGACAGATGAATGACCCGCGGTCTTTTTGAAGCGATAATAGGCTTGGTGATATATCATGGCGGCGTGTCAACTCAAACGGGGTACTCACCGACTCATTAATTATAATTTTATTAGGGCGGCATCGTTTGAATACCCACACTATATATATAAGATTCTCCCTACTAGAAGTCACTCTCTCTACTCTCTCCTCTCTTCATTCAGAATCCAGTCGTCGATCTAGTCAGTCAGTACAAAGCTAGTTCAGCTTCATTATGAAGCGAATAAAAGTAAAGTTTAATTTCAATTAGCGAAGATGAAGTCTCATCTTCCTACGCGAAATAAGCGTAGACTCCGTAGAGTTTATCTGAAGTAGCAAATTAATCAACCATATGCAGAATCATTGTGAAAGTGTAATTCATCAGAAATCATCTCAGTAATAACTAAATGAAAGGAATTAATATTTATCAAGAAGCTAAATGATCATATTGCAACAAGTGAACGCGTAATATTATTCGGACATAAAACGGAATAATTAAGTCTTAATTAAACTATTGTGTATTACTTCAGTGGAGGGTAAGAAATCAAACTGTTTATTTGGCAAGGTATATATGTATAGTGTAATAAGAAAATATTTCATTATTGATTTCATAGTAGAAGAAATTATTGATTCAACAAAGGTAAAATTATTATCAATTGTTTAAAATAACTGAAGAACAGTTATTTTAATTGTCAGCTCATATTGTTTCTCATTTTTAATTATTGTTTATTCAATCTCATCTTGACTTTCTATACATTTTCTCAGTAAATTATACCAGGTGTATCAATAGTTGTTTTTATATTTTAGAAAATACATATATATAGATTATTACAAGTCCTAATTGTATTATTATTTCGAAACGATTTGAGATTGGTCTTTGTACTGTCAAATTAAGTTCCCTCGCTTCATTACATACTGGGAGAAACAAGATCTCAAGCCGCTCTGGGAAATTGTTCCGTTATTGGTCAATAGACTGATAACGCCCAGTATGGTTAATGCATAGCTAAGTTAACAAAAACTAACGAGCAGCTATGATAACGTTAACAATGTTGTTCATACGATGAGGATATTTTCGGGCCGCTTCAACCTTGAAATGCTTCATTTTGCTCTTATAGATTATCTTCTAGAATATGGTATTATGGGATGGGGTGGCATCGCAAACATATACCTGAAGAATTAAAAATATTTCAAAAAAAAACTATTCGAAAAAGAAAGGTCTTACTCCTACGGTAACATATAAAAAAGCAAGGAGACTAGTAATTTATGAAACCTTGAAGCCTTATGTTTCCACTACAAAAATTGGAAATGCCCTCAGCCAAAGAAACAGTGGGTTCCAACTTCTTGCGTTTCTTGGAAACAAGGTTTTTATTGAGTAATCAGGAAAAACTTATACATATTCTATTGATCTTGATTTGTTGAAAATATAAACAGGATGTTCTCAAAATTAGATGTGGAATCATCTGCGACTGAAAGATAAACTTTAGTCACTATCTTCCATCGTCAAGATAACCTCTTGTGGGGTATTCATGTTGAAAAGGGAAACATTCTCAATTGAATATTGATAGAAAGATTCTTCTGTGAATTGAAAAATCCACGATTAAAATGAAGTTATTTTTTTGAATGTCTAACAGAAAACAACTACTTCCCCGGCTAAAGCCACGCTGGACATTGAACTACATCTGATAGATATTCTGAAAAAGCCCTAACTCAAAAGAAAAAATCTGAAATTGAAAATTTGCATTTTCATTCAGATAGTTATTTGATTTTCTATTCCAGTCTCAATTAAGAACTCATGAAGATGAATGAGGCAAAGAAGAATGTTTTCCAAAAGAGAGTACTCACCAGAAATCATTCGTAACATTGACGCAGGAGAGACATCGCATTCACTAGGTCTTCAATACATTTTTGTCGACGAAAATCTATTTCACGCTTCCACGATCATCAGGAAGACCGGAAGAAATGGGAAACACATTTTCAAGAAGCAATCTCACTTTGCAAAGATGGAAAAAATTAGAATCATTTCTTTTGGAGAGACACTTTGAAATGAGTGTTTTCTGACATTAAAACCTGTCATGGGGTATGATAGATTGATTTGTTGAAAATATAAACAGGATGTTCATAAAATCAGATGTGGAATCATCTGCGACTGAAAGATAAACTTTAGTCACTTTCTATCAATATTCAATTGAGAATGTTTCCCTTTTCAACATGAATACCCCACAAGAGGTTATCTTGACAAATTAAATTGGAACAACCGGTGCCAATGAGAACCTAATAACCAGCAAAAATAGCAAAAGAAAATTGCATCAAGTACCACATAAAAAATCATACACAGTGAGTTCTAAGTGGATTCCCCATCCATTTGGAGAATTATGATTAATTTGATCGGTGATAGATATTTCTTTACGACTAGAATATTTCCATTGCCTATTCATTGTCTGTCTCCCCATGATCTCAAAGCACAACAAAATATCTCGGTTAGCTTTTTCGCATGAACTATAATGCATATATAACGTTATGAACGACACAAGAAAAATACCTTCCACAATATGTGGGACAGAATAATATATTCTTCTTCAGCTCTCGGAATTTTCCATCAAAACAGACCTTGATAAAAACGAAATAGGATTCCTCGATGCGGAGCTTTGTTTACAGACCAATTCTTGCTCTACGGGAAATGAACGATATTATTTCGACGCAGGATGGAATATATCGCACATTGGAAGCAAACCTTGCAAATGCTACATTTCACTCTCATAATACGGGGAGGGAAATTCTTTGGGACAGCAGCAAACGCAAATGTACTCTTATAACATTATATTTCCAATATTTCGACAATGAATATTGTCATCATCAGGGAGCTACAGAGGTGTGTGTGTAGCTCCCTGGTGATGACAATATTCATTGTCGAAATATTGGAAATATAATGTTATAAGAGTATATTTGCGTTTGCTGCTGTCCCAAAGAATTTCTGACTTTTTCCTAACTAGTCAGCAAAGACTACCTCTCCTCTTTCTTTATATATATATATATATATATATATATATATATATATTATATGTATATATATATATATATATATATATATATATATATATATATATATATATATATATATATATATATATATATATATATATATATTATATATATATTATATACATAAAAGGAAAAATTGTGGCATATCAGACAAATGATTAAGAAAAAACCGTCCTCAAGCGGGATTTGAACCCACGACCTCTGAATCTCTAGTCAGATGCTCTACCAGCTGAGCTATTGGAGTCACAGGTTCCGTCCGCATATTTGTGAACCGCTTTTTTCCATAATTTAATATTAGTGTTAGGAAAGTAGAAAAGATTTCGAGTACTCATCAGTGGCCATCAAGACCAATCAACCTTTCACCCTAACATTGACGTGACGGTTTCAAATGCTGAGAGAGAGAGAGAGAGAGAAAGGTAATGTTTCAAATTCTCCTTCACAGCTCAAATATTGAGGGATTCCACTGAAAATAGATTCAATAACCGAAAACCTTCAACACTCATTATAAATTTTGCTGAAAAAAAATCGGAAAAAAATATGTTTATTAATAAAAAGAAATCGATCAAACTACAAAAATAGCTGAAGATGAATGGATGAGAAGTATACAGTGAATAATCATGTTTCATTTCTTCCACAGATATTAAAAAAAGACATATTTGAAAAAAAAATGCAATAGTTTTGATGAAAAATGAGAAACTGAAATGCGATTTTGTTTTGGTGAGTGGGACGTAGTTATATGATTGTCACCGTATTGACAAATATTGAATATTTTTAAGCTTTTGAAATGGCCGGACAGTTTACTTTCAACGCATTTCATGGACGAGCATTCTGTAATGATGCAGTATTTTCTCAATCAGTTGCTATCGGCAAGAGAAACTTCCGTATGTCTGATGGATAATTCATTTGAGCATGTTCAGTCAATTTTTTTCGATATTATAAGTACATTTCTACCAAAACTAGGTGGTTAGGGCCCTCCTATATTGGAAGGAAATATTTTTGAAGCTATCCGTGATGATCCTTTCATGAGTATAAGAAATCTATCAGAACAGTTTCATACATCCAAATCCAGCATTCACAGAATCATTAGTGAACAACTGTTTCACCCATATCACATTCAGAAGGTACCGGGTTATTCACTATAAATACCCACACCCTATCATCGTTATTATTGTCTATAGGAAAAAAGTTGAATGTAAAAATTGTGTAATTATGACTGAATTCTGATAAAATGTTATCAAAAATACAGTAGCTTGCAGATTCCAGTGGATTTTTTTTATGGGATACTGTATATCATTGAATTTTTGGAATTATCTTTTTTTCCTGATTTGAAAAAAATACCATGTATTACCACTGTCTTGTAACGTTTATGAGTTATAAACGTAACTTAGTTAGACTGGTTGTTACTGTAAATACCTATCTTATGAAATTCAACAATTTTAAAGTAAGCTATGAAAATTACAACTCTATTATGTTTGTTTAGTGACATTTATTCAATGGAATAATCAATCAAAATCGTTCACAGTAAGAAAGAAAAAGTTCAAATATTTTTTCAAAAATAGATATTAAAGATTTATTCAGGAAATTTAAATAACATAATAACTCATAAAAGATTATTGTCAATGCATAATTGATAATGTCTTTTAATATTCATAAGTGCATTCAAATTCTCTATTTCAAGTCGAATCGTGCCTTTAATGAGTTGAATATTATCATTGTTTCACAATAACTTTCAGCAGAAAACCAACTCAAACAGACTTGGGCTATTCCTTATCTGGTGAGCTGCTTCCACAGGTTACCACTGCTAGAGATTTGGGAGTCACCCTGGATAGGAAATTGACCTTCAACTTCCACTATATTAATAATAATAATAATAATAAGAAGTTTATTCACTAATGTAAAACAACAAAAATTAGATACAATACGATACAATAATACATTTCATCTACTAGATTCTGAATAAACTCAGTGGCTCCCATGAAGTTTCCTTGTTATGGGAGTATTCCATTTACATATTCATGTTATTGCTCAGAACACATATACGCACACACACACGCACACATACAAAATTTGATATATGAATATAAGTAAAAGTATAAGTGAAGTATAAGTAACGTATAAGTAAAGTATAAGTAACGTATAAGTGAAGTATAAGTAAATAACATTTGCAAAAAAAAGAAGAAGAGAATATTCTTAACAATATCTAACACCCATTTACCAAAATTCATAATATTATTTATCATCTGTATTGAAGCTATTTGTATTGATGATTTTATCCAAATTATCGATAGATGAACTTCTCAGCCAATCCTTGTTTTTTTTTGTATAACTGATGATTATTTATATGTTTTATGTTCTGTGGTACTTGGGAATATATTCGAGAAGCTGTGTAGAGGTGAGACCTCTGACCGATTGATTCCGTAACTTTCAAGTTTCGATTTTCTGCAGCTTTTTTGTATCTTGTGTTATGTTCGTGGGAACCTAGCAACTAAGTTTTTCTTACCCTTCTGTTGAAGACATAATATTTTTTAAAGATATAATTTTGATATACTAAAAATAGGAATTTCACTGAAAAGACACTGGGTGGGGTAAGTTCTATTTTTGTCATATAGAATTTTCAAGAAATATTTTTGGGTAATCTCTAAGTTTTTCAGGTGACATTCGTATGCTCGTCCCCATCCTGAAATACCATACTGTATATGTGACTCGAAGAGAGAATGGTATATTATTTTTAGCATCTTGGTATCGAGGTTATTTCTCAACTGCTTGAAAGTAGAAATAATTAATCTCAGTTTTTTTACCATTTTATTCACATGAATATCCCAATTCAGATATTTATCCACTTCTATTCCAAGATACGTTATAGAATCTAACATTTGTACCAAGGTTTTTACCGGGTATTATTGAATTTTGTATATGAGGTTAGATGACTTTATTGCAAGAAAAAGTTATAGATTTAGTTCAATGTAAGGTCCATTGCAATAAACCAATCCTTCATTTTTTTCAGGTCTTCTTCTGCTTTTAATTTTGCCTCTCCCCAAGAAGCAGCGGAACACATGATTACTGTGTCATCGGCGAATGACGACACACTGCCATTCAATTCGAGATTAAGTGATCCATTGATGTATATTAGGAACAGTAATGGACCAAGTACCGTTCTCTGTGGTACACCAGTTTCCACTTCTAGGACATCACTTTGGGTATCATCAGTTTGTACAAGTTGTTTCCTTCCAGTCAAGTAAGAATGAAAAAGCTTTAATATAACTCCTCTTATGCCAAGGTCCTCCATTCTGTCAATGAGTTTTTGATGGTTGACAGTATCGAAGTATATATTATTTGTGGTATATACTATTGCATCATCTGTGGACATTCCATTTCTAAAACCGTATTGTTTTTTTGACAGTAATTGTTTATTTTCAAAAAATTCCATAACACTTCTTTTAGTTATTTTTTCTATTACTTTTGCGACAGTGCTTATAAGAGAAATTGGTCTATAGTTCAATATCTCTTTTTTATGACCTTTTTCACATAGAGGTGTCACAATGGCAATTTTGAATATATCAGGGAAAATTCCCTTTTCGAGTATTATATTGATTATATACACTAGGGGCTTTTTTATACAATTTGCCATAAGTTTGATATGTTCTGGAGTTATACCATCGTGCCCTGGACTCTTATTAGTCTTCAATTCTTTTATAGCACCTACCACCTCTACTGAGGATGTTGGTCTCATGAACATTGTCTCATTTGAAAAATTTCTTGAAATTGCGTTTTTAGGTTCTATGTTTTTATCCTATGCTTTCATTTTTTTTTATTTTTTTTTTCGTTATATTTTTATTATTATGAACTATTTCAGATATGATGGTGTTATTTTGGTTTTTCCCTGTGAAATTTTTAATAACATTCCATAACATTTTTGAATTTTTTCATTTTGTTTATAATAGATTTCCTTTGTTATTTTTAGTAAATTAGTTAGATTATTTTTGTATTGTTCATATTGATCAACAAACTGGGCATCATTTGGGTTTTTCAATACTCTGTTATAAAAATTTTGTTTGATTTCAACAGACTTCATTATACCTGGGCTGATCCAGGGGTTTCGCCTTCTTTCAGAGTACTTCAATTTTTTATAAATTGTTGAGGTTTTTATTGCATTTTGTAATTTAGTAATGAACCATGGCTTTATTACCAAAATTTGTTATTCCATACATTTCTTCCCATTTCATGGTTTCCACTGTTTTTGTAAGTTATTTTAAATCTAGTATTTTTTATTTTTTTCAGGTAATTCTCGGCATTTCAGTTCTTGACCACATGCTACAATGGTTGGGAAATGGTAAGTTATATTGTATTGGAGTAGTAACGATTTATATTCTACATATTTGTTTGCATCTCTCACAAATACATGGTCCAGTGTTGATTTGGAATCATTGTGTATTCTTGTATATGTATTTATGAGTGAATTATAACCGAATTCCCCTAATAAATTTTAGTAATCTAAACTATAATCTTGTTCTGATTTTATGTCGATGTTAATATCCCCTGCAAAAAAGTATGTATCATTTTTATTTTTACAGAGCCTTCGGAGATAGTCAGATAGGTTTAAGTTGAACTCATGGGGACAGGATGACGGTGATCGATAAAGTGCATCAATAATGATGTTATTTATCTCTCCTTCAATTACAACCCGCAATACCCTAATTCCACCCAAATATTCCATTACTGTGTTAAATACAATTGTGTCCTTCATGTAAACTACTACTCCATCGTTTTGGTTATAATAACCATGATTATATAAAGCTTTGTATCCTAGTAGTTTTAAAAAGTCAATATCTGGGATATACCATGTTTCCGTTAGGATTATCATATCAAGTAAAAATTGGGATTTTTCAAGCAGAATTGACAATTTTTTGAATTTTTTATTAATGCTCCTGATGTTGGTATGAAATATTGAGAAATTTGGTTTTCTGGGTGTGTTTAGGATATTGTTTATTTCATCAACATCATTTATTTTTGTAGTGGGGTGTTCCCTCTATTCGAAGTCTATTATATATGGGTCCATTATACTGTATTGACAATACTTCTAGACACATATGAATATACACATAGATTAAAACTCTTATACACATATGTACATTGGTAAAATGACAGAGGTTGGTTGAAATGACTCAATTATAGCTATCGATTGAATGAGACACATTAACACATTCGTTGAAAGCTCATTGAGTAATTTAAAAAGATAAATGAATAAATGAAAAATTAACCTATGCAGACTTGAGTGAGGAGATGAAACATGGGGATCGCATACACTTTTTTATATGGAGATCTGGTATTAATTTTTTTTTTGCTGTCTAATGTTCTTTGTGGGGATAATTCCTGCTTCCTTTTCTTTTCTTCTGCTTTATCCGTTACGTTGAAATTATAACCATTCAAGCTGCTGCTCTGGCTTGGGGAATTTGGTGCACTTTGACATTTTTGAGAGTTTGGGTTTCGTGGGGTTTCTTGACTTACGTCCGGATCTTCAGAAGATTCGGGAAGATAGTCTAATTGTTTAAGTTTCTCAGGAGAGTATTCCTCTCCATTCACCACTAGAATATTATTTTTTATAGAAGCTGAATACTTCTCTTCTCTTGCTGCTTTGGGGTGGCCGTATAAAAAATTTCTCTTTTCTAATTCTTCAACTGTATAATCCTGGTTAATATAAATGTTTTTCAGTTCAGTGCTTGGAAATTCACTTTGGCTTGAATAATTATTCTGATTTGAAAAAGTAATTTTTTTCGATTGAACTGGGCGTTTTTATTGGCATTCTTATGACCTAATCTATAAATATCCCTGAAGTTGGAAAGGTCGCAGTTTAACTTGAGTACATTTTCAAGGAGTTTTAATATAGTTTCAGGTAGACTATCATCATTTTCATCAATTCCATGAACTATCAAATTGTATTCATTTTGTTTCTTCTCGACTAAGTGAAGTTTGTTTTTCAACTCTATATTTTCATTTTCTAATTTGTCATTTTTTTCTTTTACTTCCTTGATGATTTCTTTTTTCAATTCTTGGATCTCACTTTTCAGTTCTCTGTTACCTTCCCTAATCAAATCGTGAAGATCTTGAAGAAATATTTCTCCCATTTCCTATATCCGCATTATTTTTGATGGAATGTGGTTCAAAAGGCGATACACCTTCCTATCGTGTCTAGGATGAGACTGATTCAAATTAAATCGAAACAGCTGAGCGGAGCTGCCTTTGTTGTGGGAGGGCGAACGAATTTGTTTCGGTTTTCTTATCTCCAATCATATGACATGCAAATATAGTCCATACTTACTGCTTGTAGGTGTTTAATCAGATTCTCACTTTACTGATCACATTGATTTTTTTAAATGTTTGTGTTTAGATTGTCAAAACTCACTACTCCTACTGGAAACTTTTTGAAATTTTCCACAGTTTGATTAATATATAAATGAATACACCGACACATTCATGCACGTTGTCGTTCGTTCGTCCGTTCGTTTTGAGAATATAACTAACAGAGCTTACAAAATGTTGGGCTTTGTATGCCGGAATACGAAGGACTCCTTTATAAAATCTTCACTACAGTATGCATCTACAGTATGGTGTCCCACCTATACTAACTTAGAAAAAGTTCAAAACAAGTTTCTTAGGTTTGCTGATACAAACTCAACATTCCCTAAGATCATAATAGTTTAAATAATATACGAAATACAATTGGAATATCCAGTTTGGAAGACCGCAGAGTACAAGCAGACTCTTGACCCTTTTATTCAAACTGATCAACGGACACATAAATTGTCCATCTTTGTCAAACAATTCCGGCTAGGTGCTCCAGAAACAATACTAGATTTTCAATAGATTGTCATAGATGCAATTATGGACTTTTCTCGCCATCAGCTAGAATTGCCAAGAATGGTAATAGTATTGATTTGGATTTCTTTTCTCTGAGTTTGGAATCTTTCAAAAGCCGTGTAAAAAAGATGAAAGGCTTTCTTTTTCCATCTATTTTCCACTCTTCTGTATTGTATAGTATCTGCATTTTATTTATATTTACATCTGTATTGTATTTATACGTATGTATTGTATAGTTTCGTATTCTTAGTCATAAATTAAATTTAGTAAACTCTATTCCAACTGTAAACTTTAAATGTAATGGTTTATCCGCAAATTAATAAATACATTATTATCAACAATGCCTTTTAGGAATCCCCAGGAAATTAAAATCAAATGAGATCAACTTCAAAGTACACCCTATCCAATGAAAGAAAAATCATGCGAATCGAACTGCTCCGTGAAAAGTTATGCGTGATCGATCATACATAAAAAAAATATACGCGTCGACTAGAGAACCTCCTCCTTTTTGATTTCGTCGGTTAAAAATAGATCTGTATAGGACAGCAACATATATGGAAAAAGCAAGAGAAGAGAAGAGAAGCAAAGGGCAACTTTACTTCATGGTCTTGGCGGCTATGGGATCGAGGTGTATAATACATTGAATTTCATGAGAAAAAAAAAGAGAACAGAAAGCCTGCAGCAAAGTAAAATGTCACAGATTTTGACGAAAAGTTCACAGATGCTTCAGAAAGCTTTAAACTTCGTTTAGCAACCAAGATTTTTCCGCGGAAAGGGTCGAAATAATTTTTTTTTGTTAAAAAAATTCCAACTCTATGGCATGTAGGTACCAATAAACAGTTGTAATCAAAAAGAATTATTGCACAATTATTTATGAAACCAGCACTCTAAACAGTGGAAACTAGACTTTAAAAATGCGATACTAGGAGATATGTTTTGAATGTCTCGCAGAAAGTTTGGATAAAAATGTAGTAATCCCATTTGAAAGTCTTTTCATTTGAGTAAACAGGCAATAAGATTTGGGATTTGGAGATGTCAATTGTTATTCATGAGTAATGTTAAAAATGCAATGTTGCCAAATGTGAAAAAAATCCGATAGACATGAAGAGTTAACATTCATTCAATTAAATTATTCATTGTGATAATCAAAATTATGTGAATTGAAAGTTTTTTTAACCTTTCTGGGGCCATAATTCTGAGAATTACCGTTTGCGCAGAAATATTTTGGGTAAATATCTGGTAAAAGCACTCCTCTTCGATAATAGTTGAAAGACTTTTCTTACGCGTTTTTGCCCCCTCAACAAGAATCCGAAAGAACGCTGCACTCTTTTTCCTTTTCGAGATAGATTGCTTTTTTTTGTCCAGTAGGTACATGTATTTTCCAAGCTCCATTTTCTTGGGCAAATATTACTCACAATGCCTTTTTTTTTACCAGAATTAACTACGACCACCAAATCACTCATTTTTGGCACAATTCCACATAAAATATAAACAAATCCTGTCAATGTCTTACGTAGAAGAAAGGAACATAACCTAACCTAACTTGGCTAACCTTGGCCAGCCAATCAACTTTTTCAAATCATGTCAGCAGGTGTGAGTAGTCTTATTATCAATAGCATGAAATGCAGATCAGAAAATACAACAAGGAGTCGAGATGGAGAACGGAAAAGAGCAGGAAAGCAGTACAACAGAAAAAGTGGATCTATAAAGAAAATGAAGCGGTTCACATATCAACGTTGTGATACAGCACATAACTTCGGGAAATGTCTAGCATGGGGTGAAATTTGTAGAAGATGTGGAGAACAAAACCATTGTCCTTCAAATTGTATGGAAAAGAGAATCTACGATGACGTATGACAGAGAAAGTGCTAATGTGGGTAATACGTATAAAGAGGAAGAGGTGAACTATCTAGAAATAGAAAGAATTGTAGAAAGTGATGAGGTATGTACTATTCATCATAATTAAAATGATCATTGGTCTGAGAAGCAGTAGTTGACAAACCAGTGATGGCTCAAAAATCGACAAGGAACTGGATACCTGGAGAGGTTATCAGCAGAGATGGAAATCCCCAGAGATACCTAGTTCGGACAGATGATGGGGAAATATATCGTTGGAATAGGATTCATTTGAGACCCATACCCTCTTCGAATTCATTGTATGAAAATGGTGAACAACCACAATATTCTGCTATACAGCCACAATCATCTGCTATACAGCCACCGATAGCATCAGTGGTATCATCACTACCAGGCTACAAGGATCTTCCCGAGTGTTTTAGTCTTTGGTGTCTCATGCAGAAGAAAGCACATAATATATCCCAACATCAAGAGACAAAGCTATGGAATCCTCAAGGAAAAGACAATTAACTTCTTTGATTTGTGTTTGTTGTCACTATGTTTGCAAACTCGAAAGAGGACCTGTTTATAATATTGTTTAAATATTTCGGTTATTTGTTCCCTCACTATTTTCTATAATATAATGATGATGTCGAAGATGACAGTTTTGTACAATAAACATCAGTAGTTCAATTCTAAAGTTGAATAGTTTCATATATATATATTTACATCAGCAATCAGCAACAAATTTGAGAAGAGTTTTTTAAACGTATTCTATACTTTCTGAAGATGGGAGAGTTATTTGTATTTCCACTTTCTGTACTCTATTGACCCACCTTGAACTTCAACTCCGAGTAAACTCATATCGCAGCGTAACGTAAACCTGTGACATGCAAAATCATTAGACTAATGACTCCGACTCCGCTCTGAGATATACAAACCTTTCTTTATGACGAACACGCAAGGATGATCGAATAGGAAGTCCCTGAAGGAATTGCACTCGGGATCCACGTGAGGCTCTCGGCAGAGACAAGTCGGCTTGAAGAATGGAAAAGCTTGTAGAGTGCGGAGGGCCGCCTGGCATTTCGTTACGGTCACAGTCGAGCATGCAACTGAAACAGATACAAAGTTTCAGAGGGAGATTTATGCTAATCCAGCTGAGCGTTATTTGCTGAATAATGTACATGCCTGATGCAAAGGGGGATTCACGTTTTTAAGTCTTCTCGGATATTTTTACAGTCGGGTGGATTATACATTCTCTAAAAAATGTCTACAACTGGAGTTTGTAAAATGACACTTTACATAAAGATATATTTTGTGAGGAGTTGGCGTCCTTCCATGCTCTCTGTACTAATTTGGAGAATTTGTTATGCTTCGTATCTCACATATAATGAATATTATGAGTCAGTTATAGTAGAAGAGCTTGGTCGATTTATACACTTCGAACCCCCAGACGATTCTGAAGTTCTCTACAGGGTTCCTCATAAAAACATATCCATAAAATGACAACTGTGTCGGCGTGAATCCTGCCGGAAGTAATTATTATTAATTAATTACCAGACGAGTTTTTTTGACATCTAATTTTTTTCCCAGACACATGTAATAACTAGATTGTTCATTTCAATGGGTGCGACTAGGAAAATTCTCTGTGCCGCGCCCCATCCTGCGCAATCTTTGCCAGAGCGGCGATAAAGAGGAGGAAAAAAAACACTTAATTACCTTTTCTTCCCGGACAAAAAAAACCCTCAACAAAAATTGTAGGTGAAGAATAGATGTACCCAAAAACCAAATTGCCGACAGTGGGGCAAATCAGCCAGGGCTTTTTCGTATCACCACGCTTATGTACTAGAGTAAAATTCCAAATATTTATTCGAGGGTAATATCCTATGTGCTAGGGGCTTAATCGTTCTTTATTTCAAATGTTCGAGAATATTGCCTGGAAATTTTACTGAGTGCGATTTGCGCTCTTATTCATCTACGGAAGCGAAGCTTGAGTGGTTTAATCTTGACAACAAGGCCGCAAATTGCACGAGTTGATTTTCATATGGGCAAAATGTTTGAAGCAAAATTTCAAAATTTTTGCGATAAAATCCTCCAGTAATAGATGATAATATTTCCCGAATCACATTTGAAACTGGATAAATTACCAGAATTCATGTTATATTTTAATTTTCAACGGGGAAAATTACAAAAAAAATCTCGTTCCAAAATTGAAGGAATCGTGGGTACGTTTCTAAATGCTTCGTTCTACAGAATAATTCATTTAAAATGATCATTCACTTCTCGTAAACTCGCACAAAAACCTAGAATATATATAAATTTTTCACTATCAAATATGTGTGTATCTGAAACCGATTCCAAAAAACGCTTTTGGATACGGAATCGTGCCTCCCGGGTGAGAGGCTGATACGGTATCCACTAGTCCACGAGAATTATTGTTGATGTTATGAAAATGTCAAAAATCGCCTTACTTGAAAATCTGAGGTTTTGAAAGTGCTGAAAAATTTATATTCTAATCAAAATATCAAATCAATGTAATAGTGAGTTGAAAATCCCTTATTCAATCAATTTTGCATTTCCTGTTTCCCTATAAAGGGTGATTCAAAAGTACTTTGATAAACTTCAGAAGGATTCCTCACAATATTTCCATATGAATTGTCCAAATAAATATATGTACGGAAACGCTTCGTTCCCAAAATACAGGGTGTTGAAGTTTTATTTTTATTTTCGTTTTTTAATAACTTTCGAAATACTGAATTTAATTAAACGAAAATTGATACTGAGAGGTTTTTCGAGGTGTCGAATTTGAACCTGATGTTATTATTGCTCTAACTCATAGGGGGCGCCACCCACACGTCTTTTTTTTTGAAATTCATAACTTTTTTGAGCATATTTCTAGCATTTTTCAGTGAATAAATCAATTCCTCTATCATATCTACGTGAAAAAGCTACCCTTGTGACAAGTCGTTATAAGCAACCGTTTTCTAGATATTTGGACTTGGAAATTTCAAGTCGATTATTTGATAATCGATGCGTGTTCAAGTTATTACCATTATTTGCATTTTTCACAAGAATGCTTAGGAAATGAATTTGGCGTTTAAGAAAGTATTTTTAGTTTTTTTGTAGGGGGTGCCATCTATTCTATTAATTTTTACTCGTTTGAACTAGTTATTTTTGTATCAAGGGTGCAAAATCTGTATTTGTTTTAATAAAATTTCAATATTTTATTTGAAGAAATTCTAAATATGTGGAATAAAATGAAATGAACTGAATTGTATTCAAATAAATTGTTCAAAGTGTCCACCTTCAGGGAAGATACAGGCATTCAGTCTTCTAGTCATTGAATCTCGTACCCGCTTAACAATTAATGGTGTTTCTTATTGCTTCACAGGCGTCTACTGATCCGTTTCTCAGATGTTCCTCGTTCGCTACTGGAGTTTTATAAACTAGTGACTTCAAATGTCCCAAAAAATAAAAATATAGCGGGTTTAGATCTGGGGACCTTGATGCCCACGCCTGGTTAGGTTCTTCTACATCCCTACCTATCCATCGATTTGGATAGCAGTGTTAATGAAATCCCTGGCTACAACGCTGAAATGAACCGGAGCCCTATCATGCATAAACCACAGGCGGTTACGAATTTCTAATGTAACATTCTGAAGTAGTCCCGGCAATTCATTTTCTAAAAAGTCTCAGTTAGTTGCGCCATTCAGTCGGAACGGAAGAAAGAAAGGACCTATTATTATTGCCGCCCATACATTTACAGGAAATTTATACTAGTAATGTCTTTCACTAACTGCGTGCGGATTTTCCAGAGCCCAAACATGGTTGTTATGAAAGTTTGTGATAGCTTTTCGGGAGACGTTTGCCTCGTCCGTAAAGAATACATATCTTGAAAATTGAGGAGTTCCAGCCAATTTTCTCAAAAACCACTGACACATAGTAATGCATTGGAGAAAGTCTCGTGGCAAGAGAGCTTTCACCCTTTGGATTTTAATATGGATGAAATTGTTGCTCGTGGATAAATCTCCAAACTGTGGACTGAGTAGAATTGAGAGCTTCACAATTATTCTTGTACTTGTTTCTGTATTCTCCTCGAGAGCGTTCAAAACAGCTTCTTCCAATTCTGGGGTTCGGATTGCTCGTGGTCTTCCAATAATATCAGCTGCCCTCTTCAGGCTACCTGTTTCTGGAAAACGACGGTGAAGGCTGGTAAATGTTGGAGCTGAAGGCAGTACTCAATCAGGAAATCGCTCCTGGTAAATACGTCTTGTTCCGCGCGCATTGCCATCCGCAAGACCATAAACGAAATGCATATCAGCTAAATGAGCATTATTGTTCAAATAATCACAGTTTTTCAAAATAAGTGTTTTAAAACGTTGATATAATAGAGAAATTTATTCTTTTACTGAAAAATGTGCTAGAAGTACGCTCAAAAAAGTTATGAATCTTCAAAAAAGGAAAAGACGTGTAGATGGCGCCCCCTACGAGTGAGAGCCATAATAACATAAGAATCGAATTCGACACCTCAAAAAACTCCTCAATACAAATTTTCGTTCAATTAAGGTCAGTATTTCGAAAGTATTTTGAAAAAAAAGGAAATAAAAATAATTTTTTCACACCCTGTATCTTGGAAACGAAGCGTTTCCGGACATATATCTATTTTGACAATCCATATTAGAATATCGCGAAGAATCACCCCCTGAAGTTTGTCAAAGTACTTTTGAATCACCTTGTATAGGAATTAAATATGTTGACATAATTCTGATAGGACCTGAATGTCGTTCCATCGCAAAACAATATCGAATCTACTTGTGGATTTATCAGTATAAAACAGCGAGTCCACTAGTCCACGAGAATTACTGTTGATGTTATGAAAATGACGGTTTTCAATTATTCATCGCCTTACTTGAAAATCTGAGGTTTTTACCGTGCTGAAAAATTTTTCTTTCGATTAAAATAACAAATCACTGTAATAGTGAGTTTAAAATCCCTCATTCAATAAATTTTGCATTTCCTGTTTCCCTATATGGGAGTTAAATGTGTTGATATATAATTCTGATAGGACCTGAATGTCGTTTTATAGCAAAACAATATCGAATCTACTTGTGGATTTATCAGTATAAAACAGCCAGTCCACTAGTCCACGAGAATTATTGTTGATGTTATGAAAATCAATTATTTATCGCCTTACTTGAAAATCTGGGGTTTTTATCGTGCTGAAAAATGTATCTTTCAATTGAAATATCAAATCACTGTAATAGTGAGTTGAAAATCTCTTATTCAATTAATTTTGCATTTCCTGTTTCCCTATATAGGAATTAAGTGTGTTGACATATAATTCCGATAGGACCTGAATGCCGTTTTATCGCGAAACAATATCAAATTTACTTGTGGATTTATCAGTATAAAACAGCAAGTCAACTAGTCCACGAGAATTATTGTTGATGTTATGAAAATGACGGTTTTCCATTATTCATCGCCTTACTTGAAAATCTGAGGTTTTAACCGTGCTGAAAAATTTATCTTTCGATTAAAATAACAAATGACTGTAATAGTGAGTTGAAAATCCCTCATTCAATCAATTTTGCATTTCCTGTTTCCCTATATAGGAATTAAATGTGTTGACATATAATTCTGATAGGACCTGAATGTCGTTTTATAGCAAAACAATATCCGAATCTACTTGTGGATTTATCAGTATAAAACAGCAAGTCCACTAGTCCACGAGAATTATTGTTGATGTTATGAAAATGACGGTTTTCGATTATTCATCGCCTTACTTGAAAATCTGAGGTTTTTAACGTGCTGAAAAATGTATATTTCAATTTAAATGTCAAATCACTGTAATAGTGAGTTGAAAATCCCTTATTCAATCAATTTTGCATTTCCTGTTTCCCTATATAGGAATTGAATATGTTGATATATAATTCTGACGGGACCTGAGTGTCGTTTTATCGCAAAACAATATCGAATCTACTTGTGGTTTTATCAGTATGAAATAGCGGGAAGACATTTTAATACTATTGAACTGAGCTAATTGGTTTTCTTGTTTGAAATTTTGGCCATTTGATTGGTTCAATAGTAATGAGGGAAATAGTCACTATAAATACATGTCAACTAATACTAAATATATCCAACTAATCAAATATATACATTATGTTTCTTCCTCGAGTTGGAGAAGAACGGGGAATTTGTCGCAAAGGATGTATGAGGAATTCACAGTGCCTTCGCTTGCCCTCCTGAAGGGGGGGCCACCCTTGCTGGTGTTGACAAGTTTTGCTGAAAAATAGCAACATATGCTGATGATACAGCAGTTTTTTATAGCTCCGAAAATTGGACATCTCTGAGAGACATAGTTGCAACTGATTTCAAAAAAATCCAACAATAGCTTGATAATAAGCTCCTTACAATCAACTTCGATGAGACCTTTTATCTACCATTTCACACCAATGAAGCATCTGCTCCAAACTTCCACAATCTGTATATAGATCAAAACATGAATATAAAATCATGTAAGGAAATGAAATACCTAGGTGTGATTATAGATTCCAATCTCAGATGGGAAAAACACATAGCCTTCATAATAAAAAACAAACCATACTTAAAAAATGGCAAACCACTCAGAAAAAATCTTCAGGAAGAACAATGATTAAACGTCAGACGAACTTTATGTTGAAAGCATACCTGGATCCAAGGCAATTATTCTTGGAGAACTGTAACATTAAACAACATAAATCTCAATCAAACCTACAAAAAAATGAACATTATTACAATACCAGAAACCGACAACAAAAATACCCCTTCCCTTTCATGTTCAAAGCCATAGGACAAAAAAGCTTCAAATACCTCAGCCCAAAATTCTACAATTATTCACCCGAAATGATCAAACATATCAAGTCCCCCTTAAAATTAAGAAAAGAACTGAAAGAATTAATCATGTCCCAAATACGTGAATCCATCCACAACGACTAGAAACGCGGTAAAAAAATGTTGGTATCCTATACTCCCCCCCCCCCCTCCCATCACATTGCCTAACCTCTAACCTTGATCAATTGTATATCGTAATCACACACTTAAAGACTTACACTATCCACACACTCATCTCTAGTTAAGTCAAATTAAGATTGTATATATAACTTACCATGGTAATAACTTTACTATTTTATTTAAACTTCAGTCCATTTTTATCTTATCTATATATTCCACGATCTCAACGAAATTAATATTCATCATATGTCCAAATAGTCTACTATTTTATATGTTGCTAATTCCAACCTTGTTCATGCTCCGCACAAGTCTCGACTTTTGGAGCCAATCTGCTTATTGGAAATGTACCCCTTTACTCCAAATACTGTACCTCTATCTGTGTGAACAATAAACAACTATTATTATTATTGAAATACTTGGAATGTATGTTGTTTTAAATTGAGTTTAATAAACTCACCTCCTACATGCTAATGTGGGTGTTTTGCATACCGATTTAAAATAATGTACGAAGAGACGAAAATTTATGATAGACTATGAATGATATGACTGGAAAAAATAAATTCCAAAAACCAGCTTGAGAAAATCTAGGATATGGCTATGTTACACATTGGTTTGTGGGTTGAATAAAATACGGAAAATTATATTCTTTATTTGGGAATTTATTCGGTATCGAACCTGGGATCCCACGTTTTCCAGGCCGATACCTCAACTACCTGGCTCATTGATATCAGTTGGTACCGCTCATCAAGCTAGTCATGAGACATGAGAAGTGCGACAAGACAGAGTGAGAACGCATTCGGAGCAATAGGGAGTAATAGAGAGCAATAGAGAGAACGATTCACGTCTCATGTCTGGCTTGATGAGCTGTACAATGCTCGTGATATGTACTAGTCTAAGAGCCGGTGGGAGGTCGACCTTCACCGATCTGATAACTCGATGAGACATATTTTTTATCAAATATAATTTATGAACAAATATGTCCATGATAACTTGCCTATCGGAAAGGTTTCGTAGCTATTTTTAATTGAATTGATTTCAATCAATTTTCTTTCATCACCTCCACTCTTTTGATAACCGAATGAGTTTCATCTCAACTGATAGTTTTTAACACTCAGAATATGCCTAGGTAGGCTTTCCCACTTATTTCTGTGCATGGCTAACTGGCAAGCAGATGTGTACAGGTAAGTCAATATAGGTAACTACACCGATCGAAATTGATATCATAGGTAAGATAATTCAATTACAAAACCAATCGTATGGGCTTGCCTGCAAATATCGTACATAAAATATTATTGCCAAGCTATAAAGTCTTAGAATTTTAGCTATTTGATAGGTGCGAGAGAGAAAGTAGAGCGTCCGAGGTCCGTGTGATAGAGCAGGACACAACATAACAGCTGCACGCTACCTGACCGTTGAATGTATCCGAGTGCGCATGCTCGTGTACATGTGAGTGACAGTGACAGCATTTATTTACACTCGACAGTAATTTTGAACTCTTATTTATTATAACTGTGATTTCGACCACAATTTTTGTATTATTTCACACTATATATACTTACAGCTATAAAATAATCAAAAATAAATGATTTAATATATTAAAAAATAAAAATAAATAAAAATTCAACAATTTTTTTTTCATTTCAAAGCTAAATTATAAATTTTTAAAATGATAAAAAAATCTATATTTTTTATTCAAAATTAAATAAAGAATAATTTATTTATTATTTAAAATCAAATAAATGCCGTAAAGCGGGAAAGATTAAGTGTTACTTTAAAAATTTCAGTATAATAAATTAAAAAAATCATCAATATAAAAAAATAAAATTTAATACATTTATGTTGTTAAAAGCGTTCATTACAAAGCATATAAAGAGTTCAAAATTACTGTCGAGTGTAAATAAATGCTGTCACTGTCACTCACATGTACACGAGCATGCGCACTCGGATACATTCAACGGTCAGGTAGCGTGCAGCTGCTATGTTGTGTCCTGTTCTATCACACGGACCTCGGACGCTCTACTTTCTCTCTCGCACCTATCAAATAGCTAAAATTCTAAAACATTATAGCTTGGCTTGGCAATCATATTTTATGTACGATTTTTTGCAGGCAAGCCGATTGGTTTTGTAATTAAATTATCTTACCTATGATATCAATTTCGATTGGTTAACAGATCGGTGTAGTTACCTATATTGACTTACCTGTTCACATCTGCTTGCCAGGTAGCCATGCGCAGAAATAAGTAGGCGAGCCTACCTAGGCATATTCTGTGTGTTAAAAACTATCAGTTGAGGTGAAACTTATTCGGTTATCAAAAGAGTGAAGGCGATGAAAAAAAATTGATTAAAATTAATTCAATTGAAAATAGCTATGAACACTTTTAGATAGGCAAGTTATCATGGGCATATTTATTTATAAATTATATTTGATAAAAAATATGTCTCATCGAGTTATCAGATCGGTGAAGGTCGACCTCCCACGGTCTCCTCTACTATACCGTGAGCGTGATTTGCGTGATGTGATATCTAAAGAATTTTTCTGAGATTTTTTGATAAATTCCGTGATTGGTTATATGTTTGCAAGTTCTTGCAAATCATCCAGCCGGATGTATCTGCTGTTGTTCATTATTATACGAAGTACTTTATTCTGCAGCCTCTTCAATCTCGAAATTTGAAATTCAGATATGCTGCAGAATAGTGGACAAGCGTATGTCATTGCAAATCTTATTAGCTGTTGATAATTTGGAGTAACGTGCACTAGGGGGATAGGTTCACTCAATTGCAGCCGATCCCCTCTGTAACGCCAAGTTAATATGATTATGTAATGACAAGCGCTCGTCCAGTTCGACTCACAGGTATTGCACGGAGCTCCTCTCGTCAACCTGGTCGATTTCTTCCCCTTACTTCTCGAAGATCTTCACGTTAATTCGTTTCTTCAGGAAGTGAGTAACCTACGTTTTTTGAGGATTTATCTCAATCTTGTAATTCTCCATAAATGGCATAACCAACCGATCAAAATGAATATGGAACTGTTTGGCAGCTATTCCGCTCCCAAACGAATGGGCATATATGGCGACATTCGTGCGAGCGAAGGATTGGAGATCGTGCTTTTACAGAGAATACAAGATTGGCGACAAGGAGGAGCCCTGCGGGTCACCTGCTTCGGCTGGATACTTCGCCAAACTTGCGTTATCAGCTCTGACTATGAATATACGGTCTGTTAGATATGAATCTGATATTTTAGCTAAATAAAATTGAATGTACGCTATAACCATTTTGGCAATAAATCCCTTTGTCCAAACCCTGTCGAAAGCTTTCTGGGTGTACAACAGGACCATAAACGTGCTTTGTTGCATGTGAGAGGCTTTCGACACGCCGTAAACAACTTGGGCTATTTGGGAAGTCGTTGAGTTTTTTTCCCTGAACCCGAATTGCTCAGGCGAGCTGAGTTCTAGCTCTTTCACAATGCTCACAAAGCTCAGAATCCTGTCCTCTACCTTGGCATCAGCACTTAATAATGAGATTGGCCTATAACTGTCCAATGGATGTTTGTTTTTACCTGCTTTATGTATGGGGATGACTTCCCCTTTTTTTAATCAACTTGGATAATGTTGCGAATACGGACTAGTTGCGGCCGGACCACTTGCGGCCAGATCGAAAATAGTACCTACTTCAACCGGACTACTTCCGGCCGCTCATTAGGTAAGATTAATTAAGGATACAAATAACAAATACCCACCTAATTTACCTATGAGTAGACCATAATTACCAACGTTATGAAATATTATTTTAAAATCCATCACGCTGTAACGATATATCTGTTACATTTCTTATTTATATGCTCTATGCTCGAGATCATTCACTTCCCTATTGAAAATCTGTTACATTACCTATTGAAAATCTTAGCGACATCTAACCGTCGGTAATGGAACAATCATTACGGCTAAAAGAAGAAGAGCTGTCGCGCATGATCTGACAGTACGTGGATATTCAAGACGATGCATGTGACATTCTCGTCCCTTTTCTGATCTTTCGGCAATAAAGATAAATTGTTTTCTGAAGCTCGTCAGCCATTGAAGAGTAGAATATGCCATATTGAAATAATTTTCCCTTCTCCGCGAATATGAATTTAAATCAGTGAATAGTGATATCAAGGAAGGTATGTACTGAGAACTTATGTTTGGATCGTAGATATTTTAAATATGTCACATTCAAATAATTTTCAAGAGAACGTTAGATAATCCTTCACAAGGGAAGAATCTGAAGTTATCTACGCATTTTGGTTATGAAAACAGTAATAAGGTTTATTCAGGTCAATCTGACTAAAAATAGCAGTGTCGTTCACTATATATTTTTGAAGAATTCTGTCAGGATTACGAATCCCACATGTATATATTTGTTATGGGTTTTTATATATCTTTGGTATGGTTCCAAATTTGGTAACAATAATCACCGAGCTGTGGTTTTGATGTGGTTGAAGGAAGTGATCTAATATGTATATTTCATGTATAAATTTGGTACTTGGAATTTTCAGAAACCTTTTTGAAAAAGTATTTGACGGCTGGTCAAACATCTATTCTCATATACGTTTCTTGAATATCGCTGAAATTGAAGTCATTTTCGTGAATCAAATTCAACAAACTTGATTGTCTCAAATTCTGATTTTTAATTGTTGATAACGAAATATCTTGGCTGCTCAAGATCAGAGAAAAAATCATCTCTTCCATATATAAAGCAAAGATCAATTTTTGGTAATTCATAAGAATTATTGAAAATAGTTCTTCAATTTCAGTATTGGATATTATTCATTTGTATACTCAATTAATTTTAAGTAATAATCTCTTGATGAGATTACACTCAACTGTAACAACAATGAGTTGAGGAGTGCATTGAAAAGATTCCATGTTTCAAGAAATAGAATTTTTTGTATATCAAACTCTGACACAAATAATATTGTTTTCATGTTAAATCGCTGAGAACACACTTGATGGACCAGAAGCTGATGATCGTGTTAACCTGATCGGTAGCCCAGCAGCCATAAGTACCCCCTGATTGCGAGCCAATTCACTTCGTGGAGTTTAGCTGAGTGCGAGACAAGGAAACATACAATCAAGGTACATCGTCATCGAAAAAACCGACAGTTCAGCAAAACAAAACAATATTAGTTTTCTACATTGGAATAAGAAAATTAATTTTTGGATTCAAATGTTCTGAATTTGGAAGAGATGTAAATTTTTGTGAATAGATTGTTATAAGTTGGTATTTGTTTTATTGTTGTAGTTATGTACAGAAGGAAGGTTAATTGATGTGCAATCATTATTGAATAAGGTTTTGGATTTTTTTCCTAGTTTAAATAAAAATTCTGGCGTCCATTCAAATTCACAATTTCTAAAACTTCGCTTGAAACATAAAAAATTTGGAACTAGCAAAGCGGTCCAAAGAACTCCACACCGCTCTTCACTGAATAGTCTGGGCATTCTATTTCAACAAATAACTAGAACTATCATTACAGCGCATAAGTAGACTATAATGACTAACGATATGAAAGAGTATTTTGAAATGCATAAGTCATCAGTTATATTTTTCTAGTCAGTGTGTGATAATCGTAAAGAGAACTGTTGAATTTCAAGTGATATGGAGAAATAAAAAATGAACGAGACGAGTAAAGGTTTACCTTGTGCGTTATACAAGTGTTATCGATACCGCTTGAAAAATTAAAAACTTTATGTACCCCTTTCTTTTATCTTGCCTAATGAGCGGCCGCAAGTAGTCTGGTTGAAGCAGGTACTATTATTCTCTTCGTCTGCAATTGGTCCGATTTTCGATCGGGCCGCAAGTGGTCCGACCGCAACTGGTCAGACACAATATTGCCACTTGAGTGTCGATTTAATTATGTATAATAAATGAAGGATACAGAGAAAAACAATGCAAGTTAATTTTCATCAAACTTGAGATAACCGCAACCGCAAACAATATTATGGAGAATGAGATAAACTTGAATCTGAGTATACACGTTTGAGCAAGAACGGAATGAGTCACGAGTTATTAAATATAAATGTTCACCTATATAGGGGAAAACCGCGCGTAACAGAGCAGAAACGGGTTGAGTCAATTTCAGTCGCATTGATGCATCGGCATCGGTACGAGGCAGCAATTGTTTTTCAGTATTGTGTACGTGAGTCAAAGTGGTTTGTTCATTATTATTAGATATTGTGTACTATACACATTGCGAAACTTACGATAAAGATGAAAATGTTGAAAAAATCATTCAATGAACTGGGGTAAAACGGGCTGTCATGACATGTCATCATAACAAAAAAAATATTCTCAAAATATATTTTTTCAACAATATCTGCAAAACTCCATTTATATTTCAGCTTATCCAACAGTCGTCCTCATTTTTTTTTAAACCTTATCCACTGTTTCTCAGAGAGTTTACAACCTACAACTTCATATATCTCAAAACTTAAAAAAATTACTCAGACTGTTTTTCCCCTGTACCCTCAAGTAGAATGGTGTCCAACTCGTCTTTATACCGTAAGCTCTATGTTTTGGTAGCCTTTTTGTAGTTTCCCTGATTTTCTTAAAAATATTCATAATTTGTTTTTAAATATTTTTATTTAATGGAATTGATGGCATTTCCGTGATTCCTTGTGCTATTGAAGACAATCTTTTATGATGATCTGAATGGTCTTTTTCTGATATATGGATTCTGCTAAAGTGTTGACCAAACTATTCGGCTTTTTGTTTCTGGTCTGCCTTGAGACGGGATAGGTTCGAATTTTTTCTGAATTTTCGTCAACATGTTCGGGGTTGGCAAGTCAACGATTCCACTTTTCATTTGTGTGATTATTCATAAGGTCATGTATGCGCTCATGTACTACAGTAAACCGATATTTTTTCACAGGAATTGAATCGTTCACAAACACGCGTTATCATTCGACGTAATAACAACTATACGAACAATTTTTTCAACTTCCGATGTCTCCGAATCTGGCTCTTCTTGTGATTTTTCGATAAATTGTCGATGTTATTTCAGTTAATTATTGCAGAATAGATTAGTAGGTGAATCATTAGTTGTCAATTTTTCATCCTCGTGTCGTTCTGGAGAATATGTGAAAACAATTGTTTAAACAGTCTTACTTTCTTTGTTTCCTCCATTTGACATTCTAGAAAAAATGAATGAAATGAGGTGCATCGTTTCGAAATCACTTGTTTTTTTCAAATAGGGTGGGTTGTCCAAGGAAGAGTTAGTGACTAAGCGACGATGTGGGAAAGGAAGGGGGCGTGGGTTGTCAATGTGAAAATGATATCGAATAAAATATTCTATTCATGTTCTGATAATCAGTTGAAATTTCAACAATCAGCCGACATTAATTTTGCATGTACGAAATGAGATAACTGCTGCTGCTGCTAACAATAAAAGTCAATGCTTAATCTATTCCGCATCTGAATGAGAACTGCTCATCGCTCTTTCCGGCTGAGTTACCGGAATGGCCCTCTCTCGAAATTTCATATACGCTGAAGGAAGCGGGATTTTCCTCAAACCAAACGGATTCTGATATATCCCTCATAACCCAGTCACATTGTTCGGAACGCAGCGTATAGACTAGTCGAGAAGTGAGTTTCCTGCAAAAAATAGTTCCAAGTCTCCAAAAAATATGAGCAATAGCTCATTCGATTCGGGATGCAATTCTAAAAAAGTTTTTCTTGTTTTTTACTGAAAAAAATTCAATTGTTATTAACAAAAACAAAAACTAAAAAAGAGGTTAATTTTTTTCAAGATAATTCAGGAAATATAAGCAATAGCAAAAATCAAATGAAAGATTCTTGAAGGAAAGGGATTTTCCAATGAAAAAGACCTGACTCCCGGAACTCTCGATTATTTATAATTTTAATTAAACGCTGGAAATAAGGCTCCGCGCGACCGCTATGGCAAGCGCACCGTATCTAAAGATATTACACCATATACAATATTTTTTTATAGCATTAAATATCAATTTAAATAAATTATGACGTATTTTTTACACTCAAAAAAACAAGGTCCGGTTGGAAAAAAAATTCAAGAAGTTAGGCATTTATTAATTAGTCCTTATTTTTCGGAGAACGGTTTTCATAAAAAACGGCATAAATATTTGAAAAAATGTCGCTCCTTGGAGCCCTCCTTATATATACTCAACAAGATCACGTTATGGAAGTTTTCAAAAGCTGTTTATTTTGTTTATTATAATTTTTTAAATTGAGAAATTAAAAAAATAATGTTGATTTTTTTCATCCATATGTTTTGGTATAGCAGTTTTTGCAACAAACGTAGGCATTTAATAACATTTGGAAAAAAAAATTGGAAATCTGTTTATATATTGTTCATGAATAAATTGATTAGTATAATAATTTTTTGCCGTTTTGTTATAATGATTTTCACGTAAAATTTTCATATTCACATCATCACAATCAGGGGAGTAAAGAGTATCCTTTCTCAAATTTTCAATCCATTACCATGAACTGTTATAAAACTAAATCAGTGGAGATTAGAAAAAAGCGATCCCACATTGGGGTTTCAAGAATATGAGTACTCGGGAAATTTTACAATAATGTTCCAATCTGCACAATTTTTTAGATGAAAAACTAAGGAAAAGTAGATCTCATATTTAGGCTGTACGTTATTCGTTTAAAAAAGATATGGAGTTTTTTTTATCCGTGGAAATCTGATGGAGTTCACAATATTTAATAATATATTCGTGGAGTGGCGCATAGACTGCTTGCATCTATGTAAAAGACAACAATTTGTGGTAGAAAAGGATGAAAGCGGAAACCTCATTAAATCAGGAATGGCTATAATTGAAAGAGGGGTACCACAGGGTTCAATTTTAGGCCCACTTTTGTACATTTTATACACAAACTAACTTCCAGAAATAGTTTAGCAAGCTGTTATATTGTATGCAGATGATACATCCTTGATCATCAATGAAGATAACTCATTGTCGGCTGTTGCAACGGTCAATGAAAATTTACAAAAGTTAAATGGATGGTTCTCAGACAATAATCTTTTGTTAAATGTGAATAAAACCCAAATTATGCATTTTGATAGAAAAACCAACGCATTAAACATAGTAATCGACAATGCAGTAGTTGAAACATCCAGCAATATGTCTTTCTTGGGGGGTGATAATAGATCATCGTCTAGATTGGAAATCTCATATAGATCAGTTGACTCGAGATCTATCAAAATATACATATGCCTTATATTTACTCTCTGAAAATATTAATGTGAATGCTGCTCTAATGTCGTATCACGCATATGTACAGTCCAAACTCCGTTATGGAATAATATTTTGGGGAAACTCTTCCCACATACAGAGAGTACTTATTCTTCAGAAAAAATTTGTGAGGAAAATTTTTAAAGTTGCCCGTCGCGAAAGTTGCAAATCCCTATTTGGAGAAAATAATATTTCGACAGTTATCTCTTATATATATATATATATGAATCAATTAATTTTGTTTTAAATAATAAATACTTCTTTAATGACAGGGTAGTTCTACACAATACGCGAAGTAATGTGATTTACGAAATGATAAAGTTAAATATACGTATATCCAAAAAAATGTGCAGTATAGTTTGGTGAAAATATGGAATAAGCTACCAAATAACATTAGGTTGATGGAAAATGGAATTATTAAAAAATGACTCAAAGTTTTTTTGAATAAAAATGTTTTTTATAACATTGAAGAGTATTTTCAACATAATATGGAATGTCTATGATACAAATAGTTGATTAGTGAGTGTTTCAATCTTAATGTATTCATCCGGCAATTTATTCTGGATAACTGGAATTAATTTGCTGGTGAATATCATAGTAATTTTTTAAATGTATTTAATGTATTATTATGTATATAAATACTTCTTAAGTCATTTTACCCTAATGTAATATTTGAGATTATTCATTTGACATGTTCTACACCTCTTTGAGGTATATTATTCGACAGAACGAATAAAGACAACTTACTATGTATGTGTATATACAAAGGTGTCTGTGTAAGTGTATATCGGTACCTATTAGAGTATGTTTATTTAGAAATCCATTATTTCGTTTTTAACGCTATTCGACAAGTCTGGTAATTGGGATTTGATTACTTTCCCTTTTAATAACTGTGCAAGTTTCTCAATTTAATACATTTTCAATGATTTTATTATGACAGGCAGTATGAAACGACATACATGTAAATATTTTACCGTAATCATTGTAATTGTAATTATATTTGAGATTATTTATTTTTTGACATGTTCTACACTTCTATGATGTATGTAATTAACAGAACGAATGAAGATATATATCTATTTGGAAGTCAATTTCATAATAAATGTATCACGTAGATATCCAGTATTTCGATAAGGAAATTTTATTACCTTCCCGAATAAAGTTCAGGCTCGCTTAAGATTCTTCAGTCTTTGATATAATATAATGATAATAATAATAATTTATTAACCACTTTGGTACATCACGGTACATACGGTAGGTCAGATAAAAGATATACAATATATAAAACAACATGAAAAAACATTTAAAAAAAATCAGTGCTTTACATACAGAATTATAAAGGAAGTACATAAAATTGAATAAATGATTAAAAAGTATCATTCAAATACTCTTGGAAAGTATAGTAGCACTCAATCAATCAATAAACATTTAACTCTATTACAAAAAATGTTGTCACTTTAAGAATTTATTATCTCATTCGGCAATTTGTTGTAGAGGGACAAAGCATTGTAAGCCGAGGAGCTTCTGTATTTATGTTCTATGTTTTGGCATCCGCAGCTGTCCTCCGATTCTTGTATTCTATGGTCTAAGCAATCGTTTCGAAGGACTCTAGGTTATTTTGTGCAAATTTAACACATTTAAAAATATAAATACATGGAACAGTTAACAGTTTTTCTCTCATAGAAACCGGTTTGCAACTATCTCGATAGTCCATGTCGAAGATGAGTCTCAAAATACGCTTTTGGCCCACAAAAACTCTATTTAAGTTGAGGCTTGCTTAAGATTCTTTGGCCTTTGAAATGGGAAACGTTTATCGGTAGATGGCGGAGCGAGTTCGCCTGATGGAATAAATCTCAACTCCGCCCTATTTATAGCTTCGCGACTCTCGTGATGTCAGCTCCCACTATAGAGGACCGAATATGATAATTCGGTGGTTTTGTGATTCATCGTCCGATTCTAGGAAAAATTGGTAATTAGAGGTTTTTCGGATTGGGATTGGGATTGTTATGGACGAAAGCTCGTAAGTGGTTGGATAATGAACGGTAACTTTGAATACTATCTTTTTCGTAGACATAAAAACAAAGAGAAAGGAACTCATCAATTGCATCCACGACTTACCAATCAACTTCGTGCTGGCTGCTTCGGGGCGCCCCTTCTTCTGCTCTGGTTGGTAACTATTTGCGGGCACTTCACAAACGAATTGTTTATATAACAATGTACATACAGCGTGCTATCCAAAATGGTGGCAAAGACCAAAATTGAGAACCGGCGATTGATAGCCTCACGAGCCTTGAACGATACTGATCTTTGTCTCTGTTCTGGTTAGTTTCTGCGCCGTCGTGACAAGAGTCGCAGAAACCCTAAAATCGATACCATTGACCGGATTTGTCGATCGGTGCAATTGGTTTGTATAATTGACAATATTGATTTGAATTTTATCTAGAAACCTGCACGAGCTTTCCCAAACATTCTCCCCCAAGAAAATGCATCTATGCATTTTACTATTATATCTATATATATAAAAAAAAGAAAATCTCATTGAGAAAATTAACACAAACTTCATTGCTGTAGGGACGACAACATAAAACAAATACATTTGAATATTTTAATGGTAAATTATGACGAGTCCTGATCTGGACTCGGGAGCGGACACAATTTAACTAGTGGGCGCTTCAATATCCCAGATGAAGTTTTTACAGTAGCCACCCTTACCGTACCATCGCGACCAGGATGGAGTTCAACCACACGAGCCAACATCCATCTACAGGGTGGAGAATTGTCATCTTTGATTACAACTAGGAAACCCACTTCAGGAGAGGTGGATTGGGGTTTCAGCCATTTACCCCTCTGCTGAAGGGTGTGTAAATATTCTCTATGCCAACGTTTCCAAATATCCTGTTGGATCTTTTGAATCATTTGAAATCTGGATAATCTGTTTACAGGAATAGTGGTAAAATCGGGTAAGGGAAGTGTGGAAACAGGTTCCAACGTAAGAAAATGATTTGGGGTCAACGCATTAATATCTTCAATATCATGACTAAGAGCACCAATAGGGCGCGAGTTCAGTATTGATTCTACTAGAGTTAACACTGTGTTGAACTCTTCATAGGTGAGGACTTGTTGTCCAATAACACGAAGAATATGATATTTCACAGATTTGATTCCGCTTTCCCACAAACCTCCGAAATGAGGTGAAGCAGGGGGAATGAGAGAATGTTTAATTCCCTCGTGTTCGGCAGCCTAGATAATTCCTTACTAGCACCAATAAAGTTGGTGCCATTATCACTATACAGGGACGAAACGCGACCTCGGCGAGCGATAAGTCGTTGTAGTGCACATAAAAACGTTTCAGATGATAAATCACTGGCCAACTCCAAATGAAGGGCCTTGGTGACAAAGCAAACAAACAAACACAGATATCCTTTACATGTTTTGATTCCACGGTGTCGCGTCATTGTTAAGGTGAAAGGACCCCCAAAATCAACTCCTACGTGACTAAAGGGCTTCACTTGGGAAATTCTGGTTACGGGTAAATTGCCCATAGGGGGCTGAAATGATTGAGGATTTGTTTTCCAACAGCGAAAACATTTACTTAGAGTAGAATTTATGGCACGCTTCGGAGATAAAATCAAAATTGCTGAGAAATGAGAAATTGAGTGGTACGAAAACCGGCATGCAAATATTTTTTATGATAGTAATCAATAATCAGAGTCGTGAGCCGACATTTTTGGGGTAACAACATAGGATGTTTTCTGTCGTAAGATAATGATGAGTATTCTAATCTCCTCCAACGCGAAGTATGTTATTAGAGTCAATGAAAACATTAAGTTTTCTCAAGGGTTTAGAGAAGAATTTGGATTGAAATTCTTCAGTGAAATGAATTTGTTGAGTTCTCCGGACAATGGGATAGAGGGACACATAAAGTTCATTAGTAAGGAGTGGTCCTGTTCGTTTCTTCATCGGATTGCGACAATTGAATAGAAATCTCAATAGATAAACAACGACTCGTTGCAAAGTTGAGAATGAGGAAAATTTATTGAGTAAATCATCTAAAAGGGAGGGTGTCTGAATTTCTGCAAAAAAGGTAATTTTTCGCTCTTCTTCCTGAGGCAAAGTATTATTGAACGCAGTCGCTTGAGTTGCTAACCAGGGGGTTTCGAAAGAATATAATATATCAGATCCTCTGAACCAACTACTTTGTGACATTAAGTCTGAAGGAAGGATACCTCGAGAGGCTACATCTGCAGAATTATGTTTAGACTCAACATAAAACCACGAATCGGGCGGAATTTTATTCTGAATGTAAGCCACTCGATTAGACACGAAGGTCTTAAATCGATATGGAGGACTTTTGATCCATTGAAGAACAATTTGTGAATCCGACCATGCACAAATTTGATTAAACGTAATTTTATCCCGGAAAATCTGCGAGGAAAAAGCTAACAATTTGGCAAGTAGAACAGCACCACATAACTCGAGTCGAGGGATAGTAATTTTTCTGAGCGGAGCTACTTTGGATTTACCGCAAACGAATTGAATTGAAATTTGATTTTTCGCATCTATATAACGCATATATATTACACAAGCATAACCTTTTTTGCTTGCGTCACAGAACCCATGCAACTCATGTCGGACAGAATCAGGTAAAAATAGTTTGCGTTCAATTCTCAAATTCGACAGATCAGGTAATTCTATTTTATATTGGTTCCACACTCGAACTATATCAGCAGTAGGATTTTCATCCCATCCTATGCCAGAAACCCATAGTCGTTGTATTAAATATTTTGTAAAAAATGTTACGGGAGTTAAGAAACCAAGTGGGTCATAAAGTTTTGCTAGTTCCGATAGCATTGATCGTTTTGTGCAAGATTTGTCAGCAGACGGATTGAACGAAAAATGAAAACAATCAAAACTGGGATTCCAGTGCAAACCTAACACTTTAAAGTGGTATTTTCATGATCGTTATCAAAGATAAAGAATTAGTTGATAAATATGACCAGGAGATCAGAAAGCAGGAAGGCTCGTTGCTAGACCATTTTCTGAGTTCAAAACCTCCCACTTCATGAGAGCAATGAGCTCAGTTATCAAAACACGAGCTTCTTCAAAAGTTGAAGCACCACCCACAAAATCATCTACGTATGAAGAATGTCGAATGTTTTCAGCGGCTAATGGATAAGCTTTTCCTTTATCCTCAGCCAATTGCAACAAAACTTTGAGGGCTAGATAGGGCGAGCTGAAAACTCCATAAACAACGGTTAATAACGTAGTCTTTAACAAGTTCATCAGGAGAAAATCTCCATAAAATTCTCTGATACTTTCTATCAGAAGGATTGATTAGAATCATTCGATACATACTCTTTATATCTGAACATATAACAAAGGCGTGACATCGAAAATTCATCAAAATTGTTACAATGTCTTGTTGTAATTTGGGACCTGTATAAAGACAATCATTAAGAGATTTTTGACCTGGTAATTTCGGAAGCGTTGAAGACCACTCTCAATTTAGTGGTCAAGCTAGATGGTTTTAATATACAATGGTGGGGGATGTAGTAAGCATTAGCAAAAACCTCTTCATTTGGAACTAGAGCCATGTGATTTTGTTCGAGATAATCGTGCATGAATTCCAAATATTGCGAATGTACTTGAGGTTTTTTCATTAACCGACGTTCCAACGAATAAAACTGATTTAAAGCTAAGTCCCGTATTCCCGAGAAAATCGGGTTGTGTTCACGAAAGGGGAGCGATACAGTATATCGGCCTGTTTCGTCTCGAAAATGAGTAGATTCAAAATGATCCTCACAAAATTTATCATCAGGGCATGATGAATTCAAAGACGGTACTTCTTCAACCTGCCAGAAGGACTTTAAAATTACTTCAATGTCGATAGTGTCCGAAGATTGGATAAAGAAAGAAGACACGGATGGAGTAGATATGTCAATTTTTCCCATTACAATATATCCAAATACAGTGTTCAGGGCGTCAGGTTCGTTCGAGTTACCAGAGATTTTACCATTCAAAAGGGTTTTTGAAAAGACATCGGCTCCAAGTAATAAATCTATATTACCGGGACGGTCGGAATTACGATCAGCCAAGTGAAGATTGGTAATATGCGACCATGATTCGGAATTAATTTGAGAAATGGGTAAGTTATCACAAATTTTTTAGAGAATGATTACATCAGTGCATAATACAGGAAGTTCTTTTTCGATCGGTTTAATTGAGAGTGTTACTTTACCGTTACTGAAGCTAGTTTTCATTGAATCGATACCTTTGATTTCAATAGCAAACTTAGTTTTTGGCAAACCCAATTTATTTACAGCCTTTTGAGATATAAATGACGTCATGCTTCCTGAATCTAGGAGACAACGGAAGGCTTGATAATTACCTTGGTTGTCAAGATGTCAACCCAAGCTGTAGATAAAAGTACACCTCTCGAGTTTTATCCTTCATCCCAGCAAGACAAGATGCTCTTGCGGAGACGGCTGATATCATAGTTTGAACTGACGAGGTACTAGGCAAATGTGGATCAGTTTCTTCATTAATTTCTGAAGAATTGTTATTAGTACCGACTTGGGTAGAGGCTTGCTTATCGACATGTAATAAAGTATGGTGAGATTTGGATGCACATTTCTTGCATTGATAAACCGATTTACACGAGCGAATATCATGAGCAGAACTCAGGCAATTGAAACAAAGGTGCGACGAACCGCAAAATTATATCTTTCAGAGGGAGTTTCGAAGTGAATGAATTACATCTATAAATCGAATGATTTCCTTTACAATATGAACAACTGGTAGAAGACGAGTTATTTACCAAAACGCAGAAGTTCATTGAGTTCGTGGAATAGTATTATTCAGTGAGATTTACCAGCGGAGTTAATATTATAATTAGTACGTTTGACTTGGCCCAAAAAGAAGGCGAAACGTCAATGAGTATCGAAGAGCTAAACAGTGTTTTCAAAAATCCGTCAAATCGATGTATTTTGGAATACTGGAGGAACCATGCCCCAGTTCAAATCGAGTAACAATTCCATGATCAAGTCGTTTAAGTAACATCATCAAGAGCAGAATCCAGATGAATTATCGAGTAATTTTCTTAGGTTCGAGACATTATCAGAGTTTACCTTGGGTGCATTATCAAGTTCAGACCAAAGGGCTTGGGCACGAAGACGAGAATTCGAGTACCTTTTCACTAAGGCATCGTATGCAATCGTGTAATTATCTGTAGTTAAAGAAAGAGTGCGAACCAAAGACAACGGTGGACCATGCAACGAAGATATCAGATAATTAAATTTCTCGATGGCACTCAACGAAACATTATTGTGAATAAGAGCATCGTATAAATCGAGATACGACGGAAATGACTTATAATCACCATAAAATTTTATTAATTCAATTTTTGGAAGCTTAATATGTGAACTGGAACCACTCGATGGATGCATGGTGGAATTCAACACCATAGAAGATGCATTTCCTGCATCGGATTCGAAAAGATCTGAATAAACGCCCTTTATGAAGTAATATTCATAGAAACCTTCGCGGTGTATTTTCCGCGTCGAAATCAGCCGTATTTTCCCGCTAACAGAGCGCTCACCACATTATTGTTTGTTTCAAAAATTCCTCTTTGATATCTTCCAGTTCTACACACCTTACTTTGAATAATGTTCGGACAGTTTTATCAGTTTTGGCGCGATCGGCCAAAGAATGAATTACACTAATGTCGCACAGGCATGTTTTTCGAAACGTTTGAAACTTTTTCAATTTGTCCATATTCAATACGGAAGCGAGACGTGAACAAAATCAGAAAATTATTTTGTTTTAAAATATCACGCGAATTTACCTGGGGACCCGATCAGTCAACGAAGGTGCTCGAATTAAATGAAGATACGCATGAATCTTGGACAGTGACACGCCCACCTGTAAATAGTGTATGACCTTCTCAGGAAAATAACTCAAAATGGCTAATTTGATTTGGATTGGAATCGATGCGATTGCAAAAATCGTGAACTGTTGAAAGCTTGCTTTTTGCACAATTTCGGTCGGAATTTTACCAGAAATGGAACGAAAATGATCAAGATAATGATAAATAGGCGAATTCGAGGTGTATAGTCGTTTGCTACAGCAATGAATGTATTTATGAGAATATTGAAACTTTTCAAATTTTACTTTTCCACAGGGAAAATAGTATCAAATCCCGGTAATCCGGCTCGAAGGACCAATGTTATGGACGAAAGCTCGTAAGTGGTTGGATAATGAACGGTAACTTTGAATACTATCTTTTTCGTAGACATAAAAACAAAGAGAAAGGAACTCATCAATTGCATCCACGACTTACCAATCAACTTCGTGCTGGCTGCTTCGGGGCGCCCCTTCTTCTGCTCTGGTTGGTAACTATTTGCGGGCACTTCACAAACGAATTGTTTATATAACAATGTACATACAGCGTGCTATCCAAAATGGTGGCAAAGACCAAAATTGAGAACCGGCGATTGATAGCCTTACGAGCCTTGAACGATACTGATCTTTGTCTCTGTTCTGGTTAGTTTCTGCGCCGTCGTGACAAGAGTCGCAGAAACCCTAAAATCGATACCATTGACCGGATTTGTCGATCGGTGCAATTGGTTTGTATAATTGACAATATTGATTTGAATTTTATCTAGAAACCTGCACGAGCTTTCCCAAACAAAGATCATGAATCTTGCATTTTGGTAAAAATGCAAGATTTCAAAATAGCGGCTCCAAGATGGCGAATGAGTTATGGTCAGATGCCCTTCAAAATTGGTATGTGGGGTTATTTGAGTCTGAGATCACGAATAATTCGCCAAAATTCATAAATTCAAGGTTGGGGCTCCAATATGGTGAAAGAGTTTTGTTATTCATGGTCCGATTCTATACAATATTGGTATTTATGGGTTTTTAGGGTTGGAAATGGTGAATTTTTCATCAAATTTTCAGAATTCAAAATGGCAGCTCCAAGATGGCTATGCGTTTTGTGATCTATGGTCGTATTCTATTCAAAGTTGCCATTTAGGTGTTTTTGAAAATGCATTAATATAAAATGCAAACTAACTCCAGTCAGATACCTACGATTTAGGTATATTCTGCAACAGACGTTTCATCGCTAAGGATCGTCGAGTTCGTTTATGACGTCTAGATAAAGGTATTGTAGACTTGGGCATCGCGACTTAAAAAACACACTTTTCTGTCAAATAATTATTAAACTAAACTTTATTGAAAACAGAACCAATAACACAACAATCGATTTAATGAAAAAACTAACCATAATGACTTTAAAGTGAAAACAGAAAAAGTAAAAATAATACCCCAACCTGAACAATGCTCACTTCAAGTAGTACTCATACTCACTCTGGCTTATTTGCCAATATAATGTGATAATCTCTAGTGGATACAAATTTTGGCTGGAGTGAATTATTTCTAATGATTCTCAATATGAATGCCGCCAAAGGAATAAACAAAGCCCCAACAATTACCTTATATTGAATCTCCTTGCAGTCTACTCGAGAAGTGAATGTCCTGCGAAGAATCCGCCGACAAAAATTTGCTATTTTTTAACGAAAAACAAAAAAAACGGCCTTACATTTTTGGCAATAGCTCAAACACTATCGATGACAGAGAAAATAAAAAAACAGATTCTTGGTGAGCAGGAAATTTTCCATGGAAAAGTTTTCACTCCCGGAACTCTATCTCAATTATTTATAATTGTAATTCAACTTTGAAAATAGTGCTACGCGCGGGCGTTAAGGCAGGAGTACAGCACCTCTCGCTCGAGAGAGCAATGCACATATTTTTTTATACTATTAAATATGGATAAAAAAATCAAAGAATTATAGATCTTCTGAACACTTGAAAGAATGTAATTTTTTTGGAAAAACATTTTTATTTGATTTTGATGATATGAGGCTATTGTTAATTGAGTAGTTTTTTTTCTGAACCGCCGATTTTATTTAAAACCAAATCATTGTTTACAGAATACTGCATATTTTTTTGCTTCCTGAAGAACATTTTACACGTGTACTCCATGATATTACTCTATGAAATCGTTTCATAGTTGATTATTTTGTTAATCATAGTTTCTAAAGTTACAAAATATGAGAAATCGAATGAATATTTAAAAAGAATCATTGTTATTTTTATATATTATCAGTTTTATGTCTGACAAAGGCATTCACAACGTTTTAAAAAATAATAACACTATTGGTTTATAAAATATTTATAAATAAATGGATGAGTTGAATATTTTTTTTGCATTAGGTTCCTGGGAGTTTATTATAATAAAAAAAAAGGATTTCTCCTTGAAAGAAATTTTAAATTTTTTTGAAAACACGTTTTATTATGTAGAGAATAACTAATCATGAATTTTGATGAAAAAACATTCTTGATATATTATTTAAATAATGAAAAAATGCAAAACATTATGAACAAATGTAACTTGTTTTTATGAAAATGTATATATATATTTATAATATATATATATATATATATATATATATATTATTTAAATAATAATAAAATACATTTTATATATTATAAACATTATGAACAAATGTAACTTGTTTTTATGAAAATGTATATATATATTTATATATATATATATATATATATATATATATATATATATATATATATATATATATATATATATATATATATATATATATATATATATATATATATATATATATATACAGAATGACCCATTTGAAAGCGGGCCACCTCTCTTAAACTGTTATTTATTATCCGGCCTACTTCGAATGTTTTTCAAGGTCAAAAATCCAAAAAATATACTACCGATTTTTTTGAATAAAATTTGACGACGCCACTGGATTTGTGATGCTTTCAAATGGGTGTGACCAAAATTTCACGATAAAATTATTTTTTTCAACAGAAATATGGCATAAGTAAAATTCATATCACTTTATCAAAATATTTCGAATAGTCGTCATATAAATCACAATCTTGTTAAAAATATCGTTTGAAATACCCTTTCAGGTCGTTGGCAGTCGAGTTCATAAACAGCAGTTATTCAGAATGGCGTCAAATTATGTTTCTCCCAAACGTAACCCCATAGTATAGGAGATAGCTATGTCCTGCTGTTTACAAACTCGACTGTTAACGACCTGAAAGAGCATTTCGAACGATATTTTCAACAAAATTGTGATTTATATGACGACTATTCGAAATATTTTGATAAAGTGATATGAATTTTACTTATGCCATATTTCTGTTGGAAAAAATAATTTCATAGTGAAATTTTGGTCACATCCATTTGAAAGCATCACAAATCCAGTGGTGTCGTCAAATTTCATTTAAAAAAATTGCTTATATGTTTTTTGACCTTGAAAAAAATTCGAAGTGGCTGTACATTTTTTATTTTTATTTCCAATATATATATATATATATATATATATATATATATATATATATATATATATATATATATATATATTTTCTTTAGTTTCTTGACCACATATATATTTTCTTCAATTTCTCGGAATAAAGGTCTGATTCAGTCAATTCATATAATTTCTCTAAAAGTTTCGACATGGTATTTGTCATCATCAGGTTAAAACCTAAAATAAAAAATATGGAGTTTTGACATATTTAACACAATATTGAAATGTATGCACTAAAATAATCCTTTAAAAACATACGGTTCGAAATATAACACGTTATTTAACTCAATATAAAAATATCTGTAACATTTAGGGGTATTCACTTACAAATTATTTTATTTGAGTTCTGCGTTCTAAGAATTATTTTAGGGCATACATTTCAATTTGGTGTTAAGTTAAATATGTCTCCATATTTTTCATTTTAGTGTTTTAACCTGATGATGACAAATACCATGTCGAAACATAGTTAAGAGAAATTATATGAATTGACTGAATCAGTCCTTTATTCCGAGAAATTGAAGAAAATATATATATATATATATATATATATATATATATATATATATATATTTTTAACATAATAAACTCTTAGCAACCTTATGCAAAAAAAAAAAAAATTATATCCAACCTATCCATTTGTTTATAAATATTTTATAACAAATAGCGTGGTTCCATTTTTCAAAAGGTTGTGAAATGCCTTTGTCAGAGATAAAACTGATAATCATATAAAATATAGATGTTTTTTTTTATTATTTACTCGATTTCTCATATTTTGTTAAATTTTGAAATTTTTAATCAACAAAATAATCAACTTATATCAAAACTCATATAAAAAATATTTGCACAATTTTTTTGTATCATCCTGTATATCTGAACATATTGTTTTTTCGCAATACGCCTTCTTCGGCGGTTTGGATACCTGTACATCTGACCAAAATTATTAAGTTTTGTTTTATACACACTATGGACACCGGGAATACCCTATATAATTGTTCTCAAATCTTTTCAGAACCTCACCGACTAATAAATAGAATTGATGTTTTCTCTCAACAATCGGGAATTCCATAAACGGAAATTATTGCCATTCAGGATTTCACGATCCAATCTTTGATACGAATATCTAGAACATTCCTGTGCAACCTCTTTCAAAAGAAAACGGAATTGCCCCATATTCGGGGAACAAAAAGGAAATGGGTTATCTGTCAGCTTTTATGGATTTTCTGTGAATTATTGATTCGTGAAAAGCGCCCTTTGCACCTGATTTGAAACACCATGTTTGGGAATGAAACAGAACGGAATTATCGGTTCGGCGTCGGGAATGCGGATGTGTTTGTTTATTTTCGAGGTTCCATATGACGTGAAAATTATGCGATATTCAATTTAGGAGCTATTCATCCCAGCAAGGAATCCAAGAGAATTATTTGTTGTTTTTTTACATAAAGTTAGTAAAACTATGAGTTGAATGCGATCAGACCACCTTATTTTCACGTTAAAAAAAGTAACGTAATTTTTTTGGTAATTTTGCATATAAAACATTGAATTCCCCAATAAAATGCGTTAAATAACTATAACAGTGGTAACATTCCATTTCAAAAGTTGCCTACCCTGTGAGAAGTTGCCAAACGCTCAAAAAAAAAATTCTTTTGACAGCACTTTGTTTATTATTTATTTCCTTGAATTTTTTTCTGTTTTCCGTTTGATAATGGAATGAACCCGATGGCAGGGCCAGGCATGAAGGTAGATTTTATAATTGATTTATGATTGTGAAATTCCCTACCCATCAATCAAGCTTATGAAACATGTATCAGAAGAAATGTGATATATTTCCATAAGAAAACAAAAGCAGCGTTTCCATTTTTGTAAAACCTTGAACTCTTCGATCCAAAGTTGGATAAGGAGCCAAATCTCCCTGAACGCTTGTTGTTGTTTTTACCTAATCTTACTCAAATCGAAAGAACTGAGTTTAACAAAATGGGTTCGTTTTGGTTCGATTCAACTATCTAATTCCATGAAGATATGAAAATATATGTAACATTCAGATCAGAAATAATAATGATATAACGTTCAATTTTGGAAGAATATAAATGTACTACATTGAAATAAATAAATAGTCAAATAAACGTGTTTGGTCATCAAAACTTCGTTTGTCTGTGACGAATATAGTTTCTAAAATCAAATTTCAGTAATAATATATTGTACATTGTAGGATGGTCGATATGGCTCATCAGCCTCTCCGTACTTCGACCTGGAAGGTCTTTTTGACATTACCCTTCATCTTTCAGGGACCGGGATTCCGAGACTCCTTGCAAAGCGTATCAGTTTCCTGGGAGCTAAGTTCCTGATGTCTGAGGACCTTAGTAAAACACCTTCGAGGAACTTAGGCCTCTTGCCAAACAGCGCTTGGCAGTCGCAAAGCAGGTGTTCTGCAGATTCAGTGAAAGTCTCGCAGTAGCGGCACACGTCACTGTCTGATCTATCCATTTTTTTGAGGTGATACCTCAGAAGACAATGTCCAGTGAGCAGTCTCGTTACCAGTTCCAAGTTTCTCTTTTCCAACTGGAGAAGCTGTTCAACATTCGTTGGCGATGGGCTCAGAAGCCTCTTTGTTGGTCTTTGCCCTGGAACCTCACTCCAGTGGGTTTTGATTTGGTCAGCTTCCCAGGGCCGAAACTCTTCGTTGACGTGGGCTTTGGAAAGACCACAAAAGGGCTCCAGACCAGAAAATTTAGCGTTTGCGCCTTCCTTCGCAAGGCTGTCTACTTCTTCATTGCCTGTGATTGCCTGTGATGCCCTTGTGACCTGGCACCCACATCAGTGTGATCTGTTTGTTCGTAGTCAGTTGTCTTAGGGAAAGTTTGCAGCCCCAAGACAGTCTTGACTCACAAATGTGTGATTTAAGAGCTCCTAGTGCTGCATGGCTGTCTGATAAGATATAGATCTTTGGAACCCTGAAGCATCTTCCAAAGCATTCTTGGGGGCAAGCATGGGTTCCTGCTTGAGAAATTGTTGGGGCGTCGCCCAGTGACTTTGAGAGCCTGAAATTAGGACCCGTTACTTCCACTCCAGCCTTTTCATCCATTTTGGAACAATCACTATACCATACTGATGCATTCCTTCCTAGTTGAGGCCCGTTCGTTGTGATTATACAGGGTGATTCAATAGTATTTGACAAACTTCAGGAGTTGATTCCTCACAATATTCCAATTTGAATTGTCCAAATAAAAATATGTCCAGAAACGCGTCGTTTCCAAGATACGTGTTGAATTTTATTTTTATTTTCGTTGTTTTTAAATAACTTTCGAAATACTGACTTCAAATGAACAAAAATTGGTATTGAAAGGTTTTTTGAGGTGTCAAATTCGAACATGACATTACCATTGCTCTTACTCATAGGGGGCGCCACCTACACGTCTTTCTCTTTCTTGAAGATCAATAACTTTTTTGAGCGTACTTCTAGCACATTTTCCATTCGAAAAATCGATTTCTCTATCATATCTACGTGAAAGAGCTATCCCTGTTACAAGTCGCTATAAGCAACCGTTTTCTAGATCTTTGGACTTTGGAATTTCAAGTCGATTATTTGATAATCGATGCGTGTTGAAGTTATTACCATTATTTTGCATTTTTCACAAAGATGCTTAGGAAATCAATGTGAGGTTTAAGAAAGTAGTTCTGGTTTTTTGTAGGGGGCGCCACCTATTCTATTCATTTTTACTCGTTTGAAATGGTTATTTTTGTATCTAAGGTGCAAATATGTATTTGTTTTAATAAAATTTCAAAAAATATCAACATTTCATTTCAAGAAATGTTGAATGTGTAGAATCAAATGAAATAAAGGAAACTGAATTGTATTCAAATGAATTGTCTGAAGTGTCCACCTTCAGCGAAGATACAGGCATTCAGTCTACTAGTCATTGAATCTCGTAGCCGTTCAAAAATTATTGGTGTGTTTCTTATTGTTTCACAGGCGTCTACTATCCGGTTTCTTAGATCTTCCTCGTTCGCTACTGGAGTTTTATAAATAGGTGACTTCAAATGTCCCCAAAAATAAAAATATAGCGAGATTAGATCTTGGGACATTGGTGCCCACGTCTGGTTAGGTTCTTCTACACCCCTCCGATCCATCGATTTGGATAGACAGTATTAAGGAATTTCCTGGCTTCAACGCTGAAATGGGCCGGAGCCCCATCATGCATAAACCACATGCGAATACGAATTCCTAATGGTACATTCTGAAGTAGTCACGGTAATTCATTTTCTAAAAAGTCTCTGTAAGTTGCGTCATTCAGTCGGAACGGAAGAAAGAAAGGACCTATCAAGTAATTATCAATTATTGCCGCCCATACATTTACAGAAAATGGATACTGGCAATGTCTTTCACTAACTTCATGCGGATTCTGCAGAGCCCAAACATGGTTGTTATGAAAGTTTGTGATAGCATTTCGGGAGAAGTTTGTCTCGTTCGTGAAAAGTACAAATCTTGAAAATTGAGGATTTCCAGCCAATTTTCTCAAAAACCACTGACACATAGTAATGCGTTGGGGAAGTCTCGTGGCAAAAGAGCTTGTACCCTTTGAATGAGGTATGGATAAAATTGTTGATCGTGGATAATTCTCCAAACTGTGGACTGAGTAGAATTGAGAGCTTCAGCAATTATTCTTGTACTTGTTTCTGGATTCTTCTCGAGAGCGTTCGAAACAGCTTCTTCCAATTCTGGGGTTTGGACTGCTCGTGGTCTTCCAATAATATCAGCTGCCCTCTTGAAGATACCTCTTTTATGCCAAACGACGGTGGAGACTGGCAAATGTTGGAGCTGAAGGCAGTACTCGATTGGGAAATCGCTCCTGGTAAATACGACTTGTTTCGCGCGCATTTCCATCCGCAAGGCCATAAACAAAATGCATATCGGCTAAATAAGCATTATTGTTCAAATAATACATTTTTTCAAAATCAGTGTTTCAAAACTTACAGAAATTTTAACAAAACAACAAAACATTTGACTGTCACATAATGTGTAATTACCAAAACTTCTAACCTGAACGTCAAATTCATTTCCTGAGCATTCTTGTGGAAAATGAAAAGTAATGGTAATAAGTTATGAATCTCCAAAAAAGAGAAAGACGTGTAGGTGGCGCCTCCTTGGCGCTCCCAACGATTAGGAGCAATGATAATATCAGTTTCGATTTCGACACCTCAAAAAACCTCTCCAAACCAATTCTCGTTCAATTAAGGTCAGTATTTCGAAAGTTATTTTAAAAAAACGAAAATTGAAATAGAACCCTAACACCCTGTATCTTGGAAACGAAGCGTTTCCGGACATATATTTATTTTGACAATTCATATTAGAATATTGTGAGGAATCACGTCCTGATGTTTGTCAAAGTATTTCTGACTCACCCTGTATGGTGGTTGTTTGTAACCACTTCATAATTCACTCCAAAGTCGTGCCTAGCTGGCATGATATCTGATGGCTTGTACCTGGATTCTAGATGAATATTTTCCAGAATCTTTAGATGTCCAATCAGATTTCAAGCCTTCAAGTTTGATGTCTGGTGCAGTCTGAAGGCATGTTTTGCCGCTTCTTTCATTACACACAAGTGCAGTGCCGGAAGATTTAGCTTTACCTCTAGTGCTGCAGTGGGGCACGTGAATATGACCCCTGTGATTGCCAGACAGGCTAACCGCTGCACTTTCTGCAGCTTGATTTGTTGCTGATTTGTGCTGTTGAGTTTTTGGCCACCATACTAATGAGGCATAGGTGACCATGGGTTTGATAATTGTTTGATATAACAAGTATATAATTCTCGGTTTCAAACCCCATGTCTTGCCAAAAACTCTGCGGCACGTCCAGGTTACTGCTGTAGCTTTGGAAATAATATTTTTAATATGACTGTTCCATGTAAGTCTCTGGTCGATTCTGACGCCCAGGTATTTGACTTCATTGGAAAAAGTAAGCTGAGTTCCATTCAGGGTTGGGGTTTCCGGTTCGTTTCTTTGTGAATGGAACCAGCACTGTTTTGCTAGGATTCACATTCAGTCCCTCTTTGCGCACCAGCTTCTGATAATATTTAGGGCTGTCTTTATGCGATTGGATATTATCAGATCATGTTTGCCCCTAATAGTGACGAACAGGTCTTCGGCGTAACCTTGAGTCGTAATTCCAGATTCATGTAGCTTCACTATCAGATGATCCACGGTCAGTGACCATAACAATGGCGATAGAACCCCACCTTGGGTACAACCTTTTTCTGCTGTCATTCTGATCGTTTCCTCTCCGAGAGCAGCTACAATGATCCGTAATAATAACAATAAATCGTAATAATAACAAGCAATAATGCATTTATATAAATTTAAAAAAGTAATGGATATGCAGGGACGTTCAGACTCACATATATATAATATTTTCAATGAATATACCTATATTGAATAAATTAACCTAACTCAATGAATGAATACCCACTGAGGCATCGCCTGGGCATGGATGTTCTTGGATTGAGTATTGATTATTAAAATATAACAAAAAAAATAGAATGGAATAATAATATCGGACATGATGCTTTGTATTTGAGGTGTAGGATCTGGATAAAAATATTTGAATTTGTTCACACACAGATACGTATACACACGAATATGTATGTACAGTTGTATCCGAGGTGTAGGATCTATATAAAAATATTTGCATTTGTTCACACACAGATACGTATACACACGAATATGAACGTATGAATAGATATACTTATATACACATAATGTATAAATGTACAATTAAAAGATGATATGGTGCAGCGCCAATGATTGGGGTTACAAGTTAATGGCTGTGAGGACTAAAGGTATATTAATATTATTAGATGGCAACAAAAAATTTCAGAACGATATTATATATATATATATATATATATATATATATATATATATATATAGAAGAAGGGTAGTCTCGTGACTGGACTAGTTGAAAATAACTATGAATTTGAAATAAACTTTGTCGAAAGGATATTCCTTGAGGTTGCAGTCAAATTCAATGGCCAATGAGAAAAGAAAAACTCTTTCTTATTTAGTCAAGCTTTCGAAAATGTTTATTTTCATTATCAAGACAGCTGTGAAAAGAAAACACTATTGTGAAATGCGATTTTAAACAAATCTAAAGAACTATAAGGTGAGGTTAAGTGAAGACAGCTATCTAATCACATTTGTGATTGAAGTAGTTTTCAAATCATATCATATGAAACACTACTAGTATATATATATATAAATTAAACAATGCAAACGCACATATTGTTTAAGAAACTTAATTTAAACAATTTAAAATTTGAAAGTACAATATTACCACATGGTTAAGCATAACTGAAAAGAAAATGGTGGATGACAAGTAATGCATGACTGAAGTGTCAAGTGTCATATGTCAAAGTCGAATGTCATGGGAGAAACATGTGTTTTGTCCACAGAACAAAGGAATATCCAATCATATGACAAAATTATTAAATGAGAAAAATCAAGAATACTAAGCAGTTTGTTTGTTTTATCTTTAAAACTTCAATTGGAATCAGTTTCAACAAGTATTATAAATGACACTAAGGTTGAAATATCAGATCATTTATTCATGCTATTTGGTTCATTTTTATGAACACCATTTCAAGGAAATTTTTCGTGGAAGTTATTCTCACTGCTAAAATGGAAGGGTTGTTGAAATTACTAAAATGATTAGAATTTATATTATGTTCAGCTAATGCACAACTGTTTTTAATTTACAATCACCTTATGAGATGCTAGCATTTAATTCTAGGTCTGCCCGATATAAGTTTCATCACAGTTTAGGCAAGGAATACTATATATGACATTTGATTTCTCATAAATCGTTAAAGGGGCTTCAGTTCTAGTGTACAGGCTTGCAATAGTTTTAATATTTTTGTTAGCAATGCGTAGTTTATCTAATTTAAACACATTAGTCAGTTTAGAAGTTAGTTCTCTACATATGGTAATGTTTTATAAATAAATGGTTCTACTAGTTGGGGTTAAGCACTCGAATTTATTATTGGAGAATTTAATGTTACAAGTCTAATTTATATTATTAATATGGAAATCAAATATAAATTTAGACCTTGTAACATTAAATTTTTTCAATAATAAATTCTAGTGCTTAAAATTAATTTTCCCTTTTTTAAACCTCAACTAGTAGAACCATTTATTTATAAAACATTACCATATGTAAGAGAACTAACTTCTAAACTGACTAATGTGTTTAAATTAGATAAACTACGCATTGCTAACAAAAATATTAAAACTATTGCAAGCCTGTACACTAGAACTAAAGCCCATTTAACGATTTATGAGAAATCAAATGTCATATATACTATTCCTTGCCTAAACTGTGATAAAATTATATCGGGCAGACCGGTAGGAATTTAACAGGTCGCATAGCATCTTATAAGAGTGATTGTAAAATTAAAAAAAACAGTTGTGCATTAGCTGAACATAATATAAATTCTAATCATTTTAGTAATTTCAACAACCCTTCCATTTTAGCAGAGAGAATAACTTCCACAAAGGAATTTCCTTGAAATGGTGTTCATAAAAAATGAACCAAATAGCATGAATAAACGATCTGATATTTCCAACCTTAGTGTCATTTATAATTACTTGTTGAAACTTGATTCCAATTGAAGTTTTGAAAGATAAAAAAAACTGCTTAGTATTTCTTGATTTTTTCTCTCATTTAATAATTTTTGTCATATAGATTGGTATTATTCCTTTGTTCTGTGGACAAAACACATGTTTCTCCCATGACATTTCGACTTTGACATATGACACTTGACACTTCATGTCATGCATTACTTCCACCATTTGCCTTTTTCAGTCATGCTTTAACCATGTGGTAATTTTTGTACTTGTCAAATTTTAAATTGTTTGAATTAAGTTTCTTAAACAATATGTGCGTTTGCAATTGTTTAATTTTCATATATATTACTAGTAGTGTTTCATAGTGATATGATTTTGAAAACTACTTCAATCACAAAATGGTGATTAGATCGCTGTCTTCACTTAACCTCACCTTAGTAAGTTCTTAAGATTTGTTTAAAATCGTATTTCACAATAGTGTTTTCTTTTTTCACAGCTGTCTTGATAATGAAAATAAACATTTTCGAAAGCTTGACTAAATAAGAAAGAGTTTTTCTTTTCTCATTGGCCATTAAATTTGACTGCAACCTCAAGGAATATCCTTTCTACAAAGTTTATTTAAATTATATTTATTATATATATATATATATATATATATATATATATATATATATATATATATATATATATATTCAGTACCTATTTTATAACTGATGTTGAAGATCACATAAAATATTAAATTTAATGGATATGAACTTATTTCAACATGAGACGTAAGTAACTATTTTGGTGGGAGTTTGGGTAAGTATAGCAGGTATATTATGCTAATATTATTAACGAGTATATTTGTTCTGAGAATTATTTAGATGTTTTCGATATTCAATGTGTCATATTGGAGTAGTGAATTGCCATAGCACGAAGAAGGTAAAGATAATATTTTTTCGTGATTTATTGATAGTTTCTCATCAGCAAAGCATTCAAAAAGTTTACTCATGTCATCTTCTACTTTAGTTTTGAGGCCGTTCCAGCTATCAGCATTATATAATACTGCTGTAACATCAGCGAAACAACCAAATCTGCCACAAGTATCGTGACGCAAAATACCATCTATGTATATTGTGAAAAGGATTGGCATCAGAACTGTACCTTGGGTTACTCCGTATTCCACGGTCTTTTTTCACTAAAAATATTATCGATTTTTGCATATAGTTCTCTTTCTTCGAAATAACTCTCCATGAGACTGAATGTGTTTTCTCTGAAACCCATGTCTTGTGAGGTCGTCAACAGTTGTGAGTGGTTCACAATGTCGAAGGCCTTCGCAAAAACCAAGAAAACACATAGACTTGGTTTTATTTTTTTCAGGTTCTCTGATATTTCGATCGTGAGAAAACGAATAGCATCTTGGGTAGAATTCTTCGAATCCATTTTGATTTTCTGAAATGATTTTATATTTGTCAAGGTAAGAGACCATTCTTCTTTTAATTATTTTTTGAATATTTTTGCTATGTTTGAAATGAATATAATCGGTCTGTAGTTCATGACTTCGTTTTTATTTCCTTCTCTTCTATTTTCATTTCTTCCAAGGATTTAGCACTGATTTCATCAATTCCGGGTGTTTTATTCATTTTTAGAGATTATATCATTTTAATAATTTCCTTTACTGTTGTAGGTTTCAAGAATATAGAATGCGTAGACGATCCTTTTTTCATGGGAGAATTAACAGGTTGTTGTATTTTGTTCGCAAAATTTTGCCCAACCGAGAAGTAGTGATCATCGAAGCAATCTGCAATCTCTTTATTATCATGAGTGAAATAACTTCTGAAAAAACAAAAGTTCACTCAGCTATTGAACAAAAGCCCACAAGGATGAAGACAGTACTTACTTGAGAATCAATATCGATATCGATGGGAAAAATAGTAACTAATGATTATTCATTTTCAGTTTCGACGCTTTGTTACCCGACTGCGTGCCGCAAAGGGGGGTAATGTGTTTATCAGCCTATGTAAGTCTGTATGTTTGTTCCAAATGTTTGGGCCGATTTTGATTATTCTTACGTCAATCGGATTGTCATAATCTTGACGCCATATTGTGACAAAATTCAATATGGCGACAACTAAACGCTATATTCTAAAAAAGTTGAAACAGCGTATAGCTTGGTACATCAGTAGTTAGTTCTTTTGATCGTTAGTTGGTTTATTTCGGTTTCAGTTACTATTTCGCTTTCGTTACATTTTCAATACACTATCACTTGAATAATTCAATAGAAACTTGGCTATAACGAACGGCTTAATGACTATGGATTATTACCGTCTTATAATCCCAACTAAAATGTATAAAATGAAAAAAATAAAAATAAAAAAAATCGATTGCGTAAAAAGTGAAAAAGATGGAAATAAGCTGACCAGAAAATATTGTCAGAAAATTATGTTTTGAGAGATTAACTATTAAACTCAATACTGTAAACATTATCACGCAGTCGGAGCCAATGTTATATCTTCATTGTTAAATTAAAGAAGATGCCTCCGACTGCGTGATATTGTTTATAGTATTGAGTTGAATAGTTAACCTCTTAAAACATTAATTCCTGACAATTTCTTCTGGTCATCTTGTTAACATCTTCTTTCAAGTTATCTTTTCATGCAGTCGGGTTTTTTTATTTTTAATTAAAATTTATCCAAATCCCCTCTTAGTATGCATCTTACCCCTAGTATGTATAATTTTGGGCCTGGAGGTTGATTCTCAGTTCACCGCTACCTTTGAGACATGGAAGATATGAAAAAGCCATAGACCAGAAAAAAATCACAATTATTTCTTCCTGCATGTCAGTTATAACTGATGAACAACTTCAAAATAATTTCCTCAATCGTTGAAAAATATTTACCTTACCTTGAATCTTACACTAGACATGCATTTCGGTGGTAATAAAAATCTTTTTTGGCTATGGGTCTCATTCATATACAGTGCTTCTCAAAAGTCCGCTCCCCCCCTCTTATTTTTGGAACGATTATACATAAACAAGTGAAATTTAGAAACTGAATATTATAGGTTGTGAACTTTCCTACTAGTGATGATAGATGACGAAATCATCTAACATGACGTCACAAGGCCATTGTGACCAATAATTTCAAATGGAACCCTACGGCAAGCGACACCTCTTTTAAAAAGTATCTAAGAAACCTATTCAATCATACTAATTTTGTTTGTGTTTATGGCAGTTTTGGCAACTCGCTTTCAGAAAACGCAAAGCTGTGATGAATTAAATCAGTTAATACTGAAATTCCAAATTCAAGCTCCGCCTCTGAATAGTTGTCAAATAAGCTGACGTTTTTGTTAGTCTCCCTAATTCGACGTTTTTGTAATTGTCCAAGTTTTTGTACATTCAATAATTTGTGTATTGTTGATCGAACGTTTACCTGTTTTACCAGGGGTACTTTTAATATTTTTGTACATTTTAATAATTTGTAAGACTGTTGGGAGCCGAACGTTTAAGTGCTTCAAGAAGCGAAATGGTACGTGCTTTAGGTGATAAAGTAGCAGCGATCCCAATTCTTGGTGAAACTGGACTAAATATTCATGCAGCAGAACGCATTATCAATGAGAGGTTTCCCGATCGCCCCGTTTCGAGGACTTTTTTAAGAGAGCTTCTTCGTAAGTTTGAAACAACGGGTGGTATTAATGATGCGAAACGATCTGGCAGACCACAAATTTATGATGAAAAAAAAAATTGATATACTGGCAGAAGTAATAGTTGATCCTACTTTTTCAACAACTCACGTTGAATCTACCTATGGAGTCATTCGAAGTACAGTACACAGGGTGTTGATAAAAAACAAATTTCATCCATACAAATTGAAAATGGTTCATCAACTCTCAGACGACGACCCAGACCGAAGACTAGAATTTTGTGAAAATATGGAAACTAAAATTAACCAACAGCCAAACTATGTCAAAACAATTTGTTTTATTGACGAAAGTACTTTCTATCTAAATGTAAATGTAAATACACAGAATGTGAGGTATTGCAGTGACGCAAATTCTCACCTGTTTCGTGAAACACATACCCAATTTTCCCAGAAGGTGAATGTTTGGGCAGGTATCCTGGGAAACCACATCGATGGGCCCTTTTTTTTAAATACTAATTTAACTGGTGAGGTTTATCTGGAGCTGTTGCAAAACGCAATAGAACCGTTAATCCTTGAAATTTTGGAAGATAATCCAGATAAATTCGGCAATTTGGAAATAACATTCCAACAGGATGGTGCTCCTCCACACTATTACGGTGCAGTGAGACGGTATTTGGATGAGGAGTATCGTGGTGGATGGATTGGACGAAGAGGTTCAACGGAATGGCCAGCTCGATCACCGGACCTCACACTTTTGGATTTTTTTTCTGTGGGAATACCTTAAATCGAAGGTTCTCGCCACTGATCCTGACAATATTGACGTTTTAAAACAACTTATTGTTGCAGAATGTGAGGCTGTTTCCGCAGACACATTTGCAAAAGTACGAGAAGAGTTTGAAAATAGGATATTTCACTGCAAGGAAGTGAATGGAGGTCACTTCGAGCAATTTCTTTAAATAGATACTGATTCTTAAATCTGTAATTAATATCATACTGAATGGAATTTGAATTTTAATGTTTACTAATAAGCCATTGAAACCACCATAATCACAAACAAAATTAGTATCATTGAATAGGTTTTTTCGATACCTTTTGAAAGAGGTGTCGCTTGCCGTAGGGTTCCATTGAAAATTATTGGTCACAATGGCCTTGTGACGTCATCTTTGACGATTTCGTCATCTGTCATCACTAGTAGGGAAGTTTACAACCTTTAATTGTCAGTTTCCAAATTTCACTTGTTTATGTATAATCGTTCCAAAAATAAGAGGGGGAGAGGGGACTTTTGAGAAGCACTGTATGAATCCATGTAACCAAGAAAGCAATGCCCTACAAAAATTTCGACCGAAAATGTAATGGCTAGTAGATGTCCCAACAAACAATATGAGTAAAATTAAGATCCTGTCGACCTTCGAATAGGTCAGCGCCCAAATAGGAGAAGGTAATTTTTACGTTGTAATTACCTCGAGTTCACCAATAAGTGGAAAAAAATCGAAGTAATACAGTGGTCGAAGATTGGGCAATCAAGATATTTTGATCAATAAGTCGGAGACATGAATAGGTGAAACTATTCAGATTAGTCGACTGATGGTAAAAATTGAGTCATTTCTCCCCATTTTAGGTTATGAACACTATATTAAAACAAACAACCGAAGGTGCGAACAATATGATGAAACTTCACTGTATAGTGTGTATCTTAACCTACATGCTTATTCGTAAAAGTTCTGAAGATGAACATGGTGTATGAAAAAAGAACTGTCAAGAAACGTACAGCAGATAATGATGTATGCAAGTGATGGTTTCGTATTCACATCTAGTTCGGATTTCATTTGCGATACAAATTTAGATAGCAAAAATTCATAAAATGAAGTGTACCTCCCCAACTTTCTCCCTCAAAAACTGCAAAAACTAATTTTATAGATGAAGTATGTATATACATATCGTGTACACCAATTTTTTTAATATCTATCATTATATCAAAAAATTAAACCGACGAAAAAACCAAGTGAAAAGCAAGAAATGAAATAAACCTTCTTGGTCTCAATGATAATTGAGCTTCTAAACTAATGTGAGTAAAACAAACAATTATCGAAGATCATTATATTAGTTTGAAGAAGTAATCAAAACGCCGCTGTGCATCTCGCTGCCATCAGTTTACCCTTTACCTAATTCGATTGCTAGTTTGTATGGCGCCGACTCAAAATTAGTTACCCACATTAGCTTATAAGCTCAATTATCACTGAGACCAAAGAGGATTATTTAATTTTTTGCTTTTCAGTTGATTTTTTCGACGGTTTAATTTTTTGTTGAATTTTTTTTATTTTTCAATTTTTTTGTGGCTGAAATCTACTAATTACTACATACTTAAATTTTGATTACTTCTAACATACTTACTTACCCAGCTCACTCCAACTATTTCCTGTTGAATAATATGATTATCTACTTTAATTATTTATTGTTATATAATATAAATTATTTTTGAAAGTTTTGGTTAGTTGATTCCATCACTTTGTATTCAATTTCATCCTTCCATAGAATGTAATTATTTTGACGGAAGTAGGAGGATCTGTCAATGTCAACTACATATGTGTGCCAATGTTCACAAGTGAAAAATCAATCATCCCAATTTTTTCTACCCATAGGGGGTGGATTATTTTAATCCAAATTCAAATATAATTAACTTTGAGGTATACCCTATATAATAAAAAAAAAGCTCATCTAATTCGGGAAACCCACTACAAAGTTATGCCTGATAGGATCGGTTAACGCACGAAAATTCAGAGGGTGAACGATCAATATTCTCCATTTGCTACCCTTAGGGATGAAATTTCCTGTTCAAATTGAAATGGAACCAACTTCAAAGTACACCCTATCCAATGAGAGAAGAATCATCGAAATCGAACGGCTCTGTAAAAAGTTATGCGTGATCATCCATAAGAAAAAAAGTATAGGCATCGACTAGAGGACCTCCTCCTTTTTGGTATCGTCGTTCAATAACATAAAGTTAAACCGACTTTTAAATCAACCAAAAAGCAAACAATAAAATGAACCTCCTTAGTCTTAATGATAATTGAGCTCCTAAACTAATGTGAGTAACTAATTTTGATTCGGCGCCAAACAAACAATGATCGAAGATCATTATATTACTTTGAAGAAGTAATCAAAACGCCGCTATGCATCTCCCTGCCATCATTTTACGCTTCACCTAATCCAATTGCTAGTTTGGATGGCGCACTCACATTAGTTTAGGAGCTCAATTATCATCAATACTAAAAAGGTTTATTTTATTTTCTGCTTTTCAGTTGATTTTTTCGTCGGTTTAACTTTATGTTGAATTTTTTTTATTTTTCAATTTTTTGTGGTTGAAATCTAACTAATTACTACCTACTTAATTTTTATTACTTCCAAAATACTTACTTACCTAGCTTACTTCAACTATTAACTGTTAAATAATATGATTATCTACTCTAACTATTTATTGTTATATAATATACATTATTTTTGATCAATTGATTCTATCACTCCGTATATAATTCCATCCTTTCATAGAATATAATTATTGTGACGGATATAGGAGGATCTGTCAAGGTCAACTACATATGTGTGCCAATGTTCACAAGTGAAAAATCAATCATCCCAAGTTTTACCACCCATAGGATTGGATTATTTCATTCCAGATCGGAAAATAATCAACTTCGAGGTATACCCTATATAATTAGAAAAAAACATCCAAATCGGAAAACCCACTACAAAGTTATGCCCGATAGAATCGCTTAACGGACTAAATTTCAGAGGGTGAACGATCAATATCCTCCATTTTGCTACCCTTAGGAATGAATTTTTCTGTTCGAATTGAGATGGAACCAACTGCGAAGTACACCCTATCCAATGAAAGAAGAATCATTGGAATCGAACTATTCTGTGAAAAGTTATGCGTGATCAAACATAAGAAAAAAAATAGACGCGTCGACTAGAGAACCTCCTCATTTTTGGTTTGGTCGTTTAATAAATATACGCGTCGACTAGAGAACCTCCTCCTTTCTGGTTTCGTCGGTTAAAAATGTGGTCGATTCGAGAAAATTATGGATTATTTTTGCAATGGCTGAAACGGTTCAAGTCAAAAAATATGGTGCCTATCCCATATGGGACCTATAAGTCGCATTTTCGTAAAATGTTAACTTAGAAAACACATAGGCTTTGTTCAAAGTCGAAAGTAATCTTCATTCCTGATTTCGACGTCCATTTTCCTTATTTTGGGATTTCAGACTCTTTCACATAGTGGTCACATAATACAAATATGTTATGGGATGTTTTTTCATGCAATATATCTATGCGTTCCCTTCTCTGGTTGGATTGGAATCGTGGGAATAAGGGGAAACATGATGGCTCTGATCTTTGGACGGCAAGTGTAGGTTCGGATTATATTCTCATTCTGGCATCTAATCGATAGAAGTTGTGGCTGTGAAGGTATTTTTGAATTCATAACTAGTAATATCATACTATGCACTACGCCTATTGAGTTTATGGTTTTTGAAAGAGATGAGGTAGTCTCAATTACGGTTTTTATAACTCAATTTTATTTTCACTTGATCGTTACTGCTTTATAATACCTTGGCAACGGTTGCTATTAACAAACCCATAACGCCCGGGGCGTTATGGAGGGCATTATGAATCATAACGCCCGCTGAATGTTTTCTTCTGTAGTTCAATAAATTAAATACTCAGAAAAGTTTTATTTATAACTGTACATGGTAAAGGGACTTATTATTGCCTTTCAAATAGAAATTACAATTTTCAAATGTTCCTGAAAAATCAGTACCAAGTTTGAAGTTCTGTGAGTTGACCGATGATGAACTCCTCAATGTGCATTCGGTTTCGTTCGGAACGTTAACATTTTCTTTTTCGGAAACGGAATGGGCTATCATTGTAGCAATTTTGTTCTTCGAGGAGATACTTCCTTCAATATAGCTCTCCGCTACCGTACTGCTCTTCCATTTTCCATGTAATTTTAGTGTTTCAAAGGAAGCACCACCTTGAACAAGAAGCGTTGACGACGTTCGGCGAAGACAATCTCCGGTGTAACCTTTCGGATTTTCCAAATTTGGGTATTTCGCTATGATAGAAGGAACACTTCCTATAGTATTTTCACCTACAGGTAACTCAATGCATTTATTATTTCTGCAGGTTAGAAAAAACCTACGTTGTTACATCCTTTTGGTCGTAGTGCAATGTACTTTTAACTGAGTTCAAGGCTCCTATTTCGCTTTCTTCAACAATTGTGAAACTTTTTGAGGTGCCTTGATCAGTAAAACGGCTCCTCTGCTTCAATGTCATCAACTGTCATCTTGACCATTTCATCACGTCTTAAGCCTCCAAATGCGCCCATTACCAGAACAACTTTATGTAGGAGAAAAGTATCATCTGGAGCTTTTCTTATGAAAAGTAATACTTGTCCACCTTCCAATACCTTTGATTTTTTGGGAATGTATCCTTTTGAATCAGCTTTTAGAAATGCCATCAGTTGATTGAATGCTGATAAATTGATATTTTCTTTAACAATCAATATTGATTTCAGCTGTGATTAGTTGGTCCATAGACTATTTGCACTATATTGTTCAGACTGAAATAATGTAAAATAAATAAAAAATATTAATATTTTTCTTGAAGTAAACTCACCAGTTCCTGGAAGTATGGCATTAAGACAGTTTCATTTACGGTATTCACTCTGTTTTCATCTATCCATTTCAGAAAATGGTCATACTCCTTCTCGTATAAGTGTTTGGATTTCACAGGCAGTAAATTTCCTAACGCTTTTTCAGCTTTGAGCGTCACATCCTGTGGGATCTCCATAATTATCATGAACACAACCGTTTTTAGTTTCCTCCACTAACAAGCTTGTCAATTCTTACAAAAATGCAGCGTCGTTTTATTAAATAAACAACCCTTAGCAACCTCTTTAATGTTTCCATGGCAATTGCATAGAAGCTCACTTGTGCTCAGTTGCCGACCAGAACGCAGTAAATACTATGATAAATTTATGAAGTAAACAACGTCCTTTAAGATAATTCTTTCGTGAAAAATAAAATAACCACGAGCGTTACTAGATCCTAACGCCCATCGGGCAACATTCATCCCTCGGGCTAAAGGCCCTCGGGATGTTACCCTCCGGACGTTAGGATCTATATAACGCACTCGGTACATAAATAGCTATTATAACTCTGGAGATAATCTGTGGTTGATTTGGAATTATTGAAGCCATTTCACCCCTCTGCTTGTTATAATTTTCCTATGGTGTTAGTTGGGGTACATAAAACACAATTTCGTCAATTACAGGGTTATTATTCATTTAATACTCACAGGGCTACGGCATAAAACAGCCTTAGGAGATTTCGGGTGACCAGATGCAAGGTGAGGTAAGTGTGCCACTGCTGCCAACATTACGAATTATTTGAAGTTTTTCAATCGCCGTGTTTATTTCGGTTTGAACATATAGTTTCAAAAGTGTTGATCAACAACTCCAGTAGTGTTTAATTTATCATCATCTATCAAGATAGTGCATAGTGCAGTAGGAGTAATTGTATTTTGTAGTTTTGATAAAATGCCTGAGACTACATGAAATGTGAAATGCTGTACGAACAATACGTATAAGTGCAAATTTAATTCCATAACTTTTCACTCATTCCCTTAAGATGATGTCTTGAGGAGTAGGTGGGCAAGCTTTTGCCAGCAGTCGAAAAATTGGACATCAAAATCTTGACTGGATTTTTTTCTGTCCATTTTGAATCTGAAGATTTTGAGAAAATCATAGGAGTGAGTTGTTAGGTGCACCTTCAAGAAAAACGTTAAAAGCAGATGGTGAACTAACGATACTATTTTTCTTAGGACTATATGGTACAGATTCTTTTAATTTCAGCTATTCCTGAAAATCTTGGTGGTGAAGATTTGGCAATATCCCACATTGAATGTGGAGAATTCCATTCCACAGCAGGTAATATTTGAAAAGTAACATATTGAATAGCTTTTTTTTCATTTTACTATATTTTCAGTTGGAACTCAAGTTGCATAGAATTGTGTAAAGGAAATATTCCTACAATACAAATTACTGATCACACAGCCAAGGAATTGCAATCGCTCAAATATGCGTATAAGGTTTAAGAAATCAAATACTGTGCACAACAAAAACTAATCAGTGATTTGAATGAAGCCAACAAACATTTGAAAGAATCACTGATTCAAAAAGAAGAAGAAATGAGAAGAAGAAGAAGAAATATTTATTTGAATAGGTTACCCTGATATACAAAAAATATAATACTATACAATAAATTAAACAGTAGTATACAATAGATTAGACAGTAGGTAGGTAGTTAATCTAAATTAATAGGAAAAAAAAAATATTTAAAAAATTCAGAATACAAGTAAACCTAATTTGGTTCAAATATAAGGCACAATTTAATAATTAACATATTCTCCAGACATTATATTTATCAAACATTTTGTATGGATTCCAATAACTGTTTTTTTAAAATGCTTAATGATGGACTAGATTTAACTATGTTTGGTAGTTTATTATAAGTAGCAAAGCCTTTAAAAAACAAAGAATTCATGGCACTTCTCTTATTCGTTCTGTATACATACAAATTGGCGTTGTTTCTTGTGGCATATTCATGAACATCTGAATTCAAATTAATAAATTCACTAAAGTATGAAGGTGCTAAGTTATTTAGTATTTTATATATAAAGATCATTGATAAGTAATACAATCGTAGAGAAACTGAAAGCCACTGCAATGTTTGTAACATGATTCCTATTTCCGTGAATCTACTCGCTTTTAGAACTATGCGCATACCTCGATTTTGAAGTTTTTGTAGTTGTGATGTTTGATTTAGATTAAAAAGGAAAATAATAGAAGCACAGTAGTCAAAGTGAGGTTGAATAATAGCATTATATACAGTGATTCTTGTTTGAGTGGATACATTTCTAGAAATTCTTGAAAGAAAATAAAGTTTTTTAGATATTTTTTTGCAAACATAATCGAAGTGGTTGCCAAAAAGTAATAAATTATCTAACTGGAAACCGAGATATTCAATACATTCCACAATTTCAATTTTTTCATTATTAATTTGCAGATTCACTTCATCAAAATCAAGATTTTGTAGCTTATATTTAAGTTGTTATTATCATACCTTTAGTTTTTGTTGTATTTAATTTCAATTTATTTGCCATGAGATATTCATTAACTTCCTTGAGTGCAGAATTCATTTTCTCAATAGCTCTATCTAAGTTTGTGTCATAGCATGCCAATAGTGTATCATCTGCAAATAAGTTTACAAAGTCTACATTAACGAACAAGTTTATGTCATTTAAGTACAGAATAAAAAGCAGAGGACCTAAAACGCTACCCTGTGGAACACCTATATTTATATCCGATTCCTGCGAGATGTTTTCCTGGACTCTAACTTTTTGTTTTCTATGGGATAAATAATCAGCAAACCACTGATAAACATTTCCATCAATGCCATATCCTTTTAACTTCATCAAAAGAATATTACGATCAATCGTTTCGAAAGCCCTTTTCAGATCAAGTAAAACCGCTACAACAAATTTATTGTTATCAATTTCTCTTTTGAATTTAGACAAAGTAAGTTGTAATGCCGATTCGCAAGAATATTTTTTTCGAAAACCTGATTGGTTATTTATTAGAATTTCATTTTTTTCAACATGTTCAAGTACCTGATTGTACACAGCTAATTCAAGAATTTTTTCTATGGGTGCTAATGTATTTATAGGTCGATATTCACTGGCCTTGATTGTATTGCTTACTTTTGGTATAGGAACTACGGTACTAACTTTCAAAGAATTGGGAATTTTAGAAGTTTGAAAAGAAGTATTTAAAAAGTTTAAAATGATATGGCCGCAGGTTTCAAAAATGACTTTTATTAGCATTTTGGAATTCAAGATCTCATGGACGTTAATTTTGTTATCTAAAGAGTTAATAATTAAACGTAGTTCATTCATGGATAATAAGTGAAACTGGGGAAAATTAGAATATAAATTATAATTGTAGTATTTCCAGTCATCGACATTATTAATACTATCAACAACTATCAAAAAGAATTGTAGTGTAGTACTTTGGTGGAGTTGAAAGCTGAAATTGAAGAAAAATTCAAAGTATTTCGAAAGTCTTTTATCACAAAAAAAGAATTCAATGCGTAGATAAAAGAATTCATGTCTAAATTTCTCACAGCAAATCAAGTTGATATTATATTGGACGTAAAGGAGAGAGTAAGATGGAACAGAAATGAATTATCAAGAGCTTTCACTTCACGTTACCTGAGCAGAAAAGCATATTTATTCATGGGGAATTATAATTTTCAACTTCCACATATAAGAACATTACAGAAATATTCACAATTGATTGGTTTGAGAGGTGGGATCTTGAAAGATGTTCTACAGTTTTTGAAAATAGCTTCATTGAATATGGCTCCTCAAGAAAAATCTGTAGTTCTTTCATATGATGAAATGAAAGTGAGAAATATATTTGAATATCATAAAAAAAGTAATGAAATAATTGGGCCACATGATTATGTTCAAGTACTTATAGCTAGAAGTTCATTCGGCAATTGCAAACAGCCAGTTCATGAGGGATTCGACAAAAACATGTCCAAAAAATCATTATATGAGATAATATCAGCCCTCTATGATATTTCATTTGATGTTGTTGCAGTAGTTAGTGATTGTGGCCCTTCAAACCAGAATACACCGAAAGAATTGAATGTTTCATTCACAAGAAACTACTTAAAACACCCAGGCAACAACAATAAAATCTTTCGTTTTCTTGATGCTCCACATCTCCTGAAACTGATTAGAAATTGGTTATTAAAAACTGGTAAGAACTATAGTACATTTCCTGTAAAACTTTGAATAATATATTATGTCTTCAGGTTTCTTACTGTCCTCCGAAAAAAAGGTTCATAAGAACATATTAGAAGATTTGATCAGTCGAACAGCAGATACTGAAGTCTCTTCCATTTTCAAACTCTCAGAAAAACATCTGAGTAAAAGGACAGAAAAACAAAATGTGACCCTAGCTTCTCAGTTGCTTTCACATTCTACTGCTACGGCTATCAAAAGATATAACACTGAAGAAAGTAACAATTTGGAATATTTTATTCAATTTGTAAATGACTGGTTTGATACTATGAATTTACGAAATTTGAAGGAGTCTCAGGATTTCAAAAAACCATATCAAGCCCATAAGGAACAGGTTGATAGATTGTGGGAAACGTACCAGGTTTTCAAAAATATGCTTTGCATTGGAAAAAAAAGTTTTTCAGAAAGCCATATTATTATCAATAAGGTCTCTGAAAGAGCTATCTGAAGAAATGGAAAAGCGTAATGGAATCAACTTTATTCTTACTTCCAAACTCAATCGAAACGCTGTGGAAAATTTATTTGGTCAATTGAGAAGTCGAGGGGGCTTAGACTATCATCCCACTCCAATGAATTTGTTGTACAGGCTCAGAATGGTAGTTTTAGGTAAATGAACATATATCATTGATGATGGTCTCATATTGATGTCAATGTTTATCTCAATAATTTTCAACCAATATGGTTGGAATTGCTTTCATTAATTAAAGGAATAATCCATTTCAGTGTTATTTTGACAGATTCATGTATTTGAAATAACAATTTGGATATAGAATCCGTTTTTGACATTACTCTTTCTTTAAAATTTCCATTTTGATATGATTTTAATCTGTTTGGAGGAATTCCCCGCAAACAAAAATGTTCTGTACATTTTAATTCGTATTACTTAATTCTGGAATTGATACTTCAAATTTGACTTTTTTTCCTTCGAAGGAAAGGCTCCAGGTGTGGTACATGAAAAAACAAACATACTCAAATATGAAGACAAAGAGGAATACTCACTGGCTACAGTGAGAAAGCACAAATATAATTAATTTTCCAATGAATATGTTGAGTAAGGAATATATTTTTCACTTTTTTTTCTTGTGGAAAAATATAAATCATATCAGAAATTTAAATAGATTTTTTCATATGTGGTTGAGTCATAAAAAAAATTGCTCTCGGATACAAAAGGATTATTACAATCACATTTCGTTTTCATTATTCTTGTGTGTATTTTCAGATGTCTTTCATTGAAACTTTCAACAAATGAAATAAATAAATAATAGTTTGAAAAAACTAAAAAACACGCTTTTATAGAAAACCAGACTAAAAAAATATAAAATAAGAAAAAAAAAATTATTAAAAAAAAAGCGTGGGGTGCATGGTATCGCCTCGGTGTGTAATGTACTATATAATTATTGATACCATGCACCCCACGCTTTTTTTTAAATAAAATAATTATTATTTTCTATTTTTTTAGTCTGGTTCTCTATAAAAGCGTGTTTTTCAGTTTTTTCAAACTATTATTTATTTCCTACTTTTAAGTGTGGTTTATTTATAAAAACTATTATTTTAATAATTTTTTTGCAAATAAAAAATGGAATAATCTTATCAAATCAGGTAATCATAATCTCCGACCCCAAAAACCCCCCCATACCAATTTTGAATAGAATCAGACCATAATCACAAAACTCGGCCGCCATTTTGAAGCCACCATCTTGAATTTTTCAATTTTCACAAGAGAATCATATATTCGACCCCAAAAACCCCCACATACCAATTTTGAATAGAATCAGACCATAATCACAAAACTCGGCCGCCATCTTGAATTTTCCAATTTTTACAAAGGAATCATAATATTCGACCCCAAAACCCCCACATACCAATTTTGAATAGAATCAGACCATAATCACAAATCTCGGCAGCCATTTTAAAGCCGTCATTTCGAATTTTCCAATTTTTACAAAGGAATCATAATCTCCGACCACAAAAACCCTCGGATACCAATTTTGACGCGAATCGGACCATAATCACAAAACTCGTACGCCATATTGGAGCCGCCATTTCGTTCTTTCTTCACACAAAAATTTCTTAATGCATTGTCACCAGAATTATGTACACGTGCCATATTTCAAATCATTCGGACGTCTGGAAGTGGGTCAAAATCGCGCCCAAAGGAGTCGGTTACAAACAAACAAACAAACAAACAAACGAACATACAAGTGAAGCTAATATAAAGCGTGTAAAAAGATTTTTTTTCAACTGGACAGAAATATTTTTCGGAAAAAGCATTACTGCAATTTCATATTAGAAGAACAAATACAACTAATGGAGATAGGTACTAGAAAAACTTGAGTACGATTCATTCTATTCACGTGTTCTTTTCCGTCATTTTGGGAATGAATGAATGAATGATCTCCAGCATTTGATTTAACGGAATGTTGTTTTTTGATATGGTCCTTGGGACTATGTTGGTTGATGACTACAGAAACAGACTATTGAAACATTGTTTAGTGATTCTTCATGATTCTGTTAAAATGAGATTTTTAAAATGTTTAGGCTTTGTGTATCATTCTAATAAATTCAATTTTCTCAGTGTCGTACCAAACATGTTACGCGTGGGCCTGATACGTATCAGGTTCAATTATATGAACCCTCGCGTGTATGGAACTACAGCAAAAAAGAACCTCAGTATTGTATATATATATAATAACCCTGGTCAATTACTTCGATAGATAATAATTGTTTATTTTGATATCATTTTTATAAATATACACTGTGAAAATTGATAGTTTCCAAATATTGATATTGTAATTTTCTATTTACTAATTTCTATAATTGATGTTTCTCATCGAATGGGGTTCAGCATTAGATAGTACAAAAAATAGTTACTTTCGACGATTGAAGTAAAAATATTCCATGCCACACATGGAGTAAATCTTTTGTCAGCACTTAATCTTCCTCATTCGTAGAAAAAATACCACTTCATTCATTTGTCACATAGATAATTATCTCACATTTTCAAATGTATCAGAACGAGTCTACGTGATAAATTTTCCACAGGGGTTTATTATTCATCCCATTGCCTGGGGGACATTATAAAGGAATCAAAATCGATATTAACGATATCGACGGATGGCCCCATTCTTACTTTACTTCATACATAGTGAATGAAATGGCAACAACAGGGAAAATGATGTTACGTGACCGTTAAACGAACGCCACGCCGCGCCGTCTTTTTGATGTTTTATATCAGTATAGGTACTGAGCATGTTGAATGGATGCAAACAATATCTATATTCTAGTCGGAAAGGATTAGTTTTTGTGATGAACGTCTGGAAATAGCGTTCACAGAATATAGCGTAGGTTTTACTGGAATCTGATTAATTTTAGAGAGATAATTGAAAGAGCTCGTCGAATCTCAGAAGTAGTGTGAATCACAAATTTAATGTTTGTTGCAAAGATATCAAACACAACTCAAAGATTTTGAATTTTTTTTTTCAACAAGGTAAAACAGTAATTATGATAATATTCATATAAAAAAACCTCAATTTGAAGTGCAAAGTTTTTATTTTGAATGTTTATTAAAAAACTGTACAAATTAATCGGAAAACATGAAATCCTACTGGAATAATCGCGGCTACCCATGAAAAATAAAAAAACAATGAGAGTTGAGAGTAAACATCATGACCAATTGGTGTCATTAATTTTTCATTCTTGAATAGGTATTGTTCCATTGTTAAGCTTATTTGATTTCAAATACCTCCTCCAAGACAGTTAACGTTTGCCGAGAAGGCAGAATTAGTTTTAATATGTGGAGACCACTATAAACCAATGTGTGGGGCAGCATATATTTTCAATGAACGACATCCAGACAAAAAAGTTCACTATTCAACTGTGAGCAGAATATTAAACAATTTCAAATAGACAAAGGCCTTAGATTGTAAATGTAAAAATAAACGTACCAGAATTGTATGTCCTGAACAAAATCAATTGAAAGTATTTCAGGCAGTTGTTGAAAATCCCAGTAGATCCACCCAATTTCCGCTTATACGGGTGTGGAAAATGCTTTGTTGAGAAGATTCTTAAAAAAAATGAATATAATGCCTGTAAGCCACAAAGTTTATTTGCACGTTTCAAGAACGAGACTATGCATTGCGGTATGATTTCTGCATATGGATTCAAGGACGAATAAAAAATCAATGTGATTTCCAAAGACACTCGTTTTCTGGGGATGAATCCACATTCACAACAAATGGCGTTGTCTCTTCCCAAAATTGTAGGTGGTGGTCGGATGAAAATCCAAATTTTGTTATTGCCAATAAAAACCAACAAACGTGTGGTATTATCTGACGACTAATTAATAGAGCTGTTTTTATTTTGCCAAAACCTAAATGGCGATACCTATTTATAGTTCTTGGGAAATGAACTGACGGATTTTTTAGATAATATGAGTTTACAGGATTGAAATGAATTACGGTTTGTACATGATGGATGTCCCGCTCATTTTGCTAGAATTGTTTCTCAATGGTTGAATGGGGAATTTGGTGATGAATAGTTTCGACAAAATATTGATCCACGGTGGCCTCCACGTTTTCCAAATTTTCGAATCAACTTCTCCATCAATAATAGTGATGTAACTTTGTTGAATGAACAGATCAACTTTGATTTGATTGGTTTCCTCAACCCCCTTGTTCAGTGAATGAAATGCTCTATTTTATAAGTTCCAACTTTCTCTTTGGATATCACTTTGGTTCCTTTCCAATAATTTTAATCTTCTGAGCTGGATGTCACATTTTTTTTAAATGTCGCCATTTACTTTTTGTTTTATATCTCCTCTTTCAAAACTCACGTTGGATGACAGGTATTGTATATTTTTTCAGAACAAATAATCCTGTCAATATTTATCGAATGTCTATTTCCGTCAATCAGTTGATCGCCTGTAGGTTGAATTGTGTGTTCGTCATACGTTATCCATTACCTTGTGTTTCGCCTTTGTTTTCGTACTCATTTTCATTTCACATGTGATCCTCGTCATCAACATGGAAGGCTTTTAACGCTCTCAAAAATATTTGACACTTCTTACGATTTTCTACTTCTACTTTTCGAATTCCATGTTAGTAACAATTTCATATTGGGCTGGATGCAATTTTTTTATATATTAAATCGAATGTACCGAAACATATACCATCCCTGATTGAGAGAATGAACTAAGAGTTTTCTTGAAACATTTATTTCCGCTTCACATCGAGATACGATAGACGGGTGTATAAAGACATTCTATAACAAATCACAGTGGTCAAGAGTTATAAAAAATTAATATGTGTTTCTTGTCAAATGCGACAACATTTTGGGAACCGCTGTCCGTTCACCCTCAGGCCTCAGCTTACCTGCTCAGAGCCGTAAGGAAACACCGACGATTGCCGGATGCAATTAACATTTAAATGATGAGGAATGTTGAATTGATTGTTTGGTGAATGAACAAAAAGTGTTAAAGATAATTGCAGGCTACCTGCCATATATATTCAATTACATAAAGATGAAAACAAACGAACCCAGTTGAATCCAAACTGTTAGATAATCTCAGCACTAGTAGATGAAGTCAACACACTTTGGAGCACATAACGAATCACATTTATCGAAAAATAACTTGTGAGTACCCACAGACAAAAATTAATTAAATTAAAAAAATATTATCGATGGCTATTATAACCTAGTGATCCAGAATGACAGCTGAAACGTGTTGCCAGGTAGTGTTCAAGATTTTCGCACGTGTTTCCAATTGGGAATTAGAAAGCTGTCGACAAATAAACGTTTTGCAGATTCGATTACTGTTTTCTGATTTGCTGGTGAATCGAAGATCTTAACTCAACCAATCAGAAAACAGTACGCAATGTGCACAATTAGAAACTCGAGCATTCTTGTCTCTGTCTTTGACTAAAATTTGTTCTTTCGACCGAACATCGAACTGTTCCGTGCATTCGAAGCTAGATGCGTTTTCCTGAGCACGAAACAGACACTTATCCATTCTTTTTAGGTCGTGCTTGATGCCCCGTTGGAATACCACGAGCCTTTCTCTGTCCCCTCTTGCACCTATTTTCAATGTCAGTGTTTGAGTAGCATCCACAAATTGCGAAAATTAATGTTGGCGATACTGAAGCTGTTCCGGTTTGTGTGGGGTATACAGGGTATTTCTCAATAACATGCTTATATTCAAGATTATTCTTGGCTCCATTTTGGGGAAAAAACTTAATTTTTCAATTATTGATTTGACAGGACTTGTAACGTCAAATAAAATATCACTAAATAATCTTTCAAAAGCTCTATTCAAATATTAAATGATCTCAATTCTTCAAATGAATGTGAAAAGTAAAGTTGGTATTGTTCGAAATATCAATTCTTCGGTTTCTTGAATGAGAAAAAATGCAGCAGCATTGACATCCGAGAATGTTAGCAGTATTGTTTTGAGCACAAAACAATACTGCTAACATTCTCGGATGTCAATGCACTCCCAATATAGACCAGTGCTGAAGCCTTTGAAAATGGTAAAAAGTGAAAAAAATAATAGTAGGATGAAACCCATTGGAAAAGGAAGAGAATATAACAAAAATGAAAGGAAAAATAATTTACGGGCGATCTGAGGTCGGGAAGTGGTAGGGGGTGAGTTTTTAAGGGTAAAAAACGGTTTATCTCAATTTCCGGCAAAACTACAAGTCCTATGGAAAAAACTCAAATGTCAAAGTTGTAGGTATAGAAAAGATATAAAACTATTGTATTCACACTTTCCTTTATTATGTGAATTTATGTGGAAAATTCAAATAACCAAGTTTTTGGTTTTTTATTTTTATCTTCTACAACAATTTATTTTTCCACGAATTCTGGTGAAGAATCCCTTTTTCATGTTCCAAACACACTGTAATTTTTTTGATTTAAAATATTTATTTTTTTCACCTTATTTTGACTAAATATCGAAAAAATCACCCTAATTTTCAATCGAAAATTCTCCCGTCAAAATATCAGCTTTTTTAAAAAAGTCGGTGGGCTTTTTGTTCGTTGAAATCTCTACTTCTGATGGTATGAAAAAAAGTACATTACTATGACAGAAAATGAAAGAAACGAAAAAAACTCGAATCCGAATTTAATAAGACATCTGCAATATTTTGAGAAAGTTGTAGAATCTTCTTTGAATTATATGCGTAGATGCCCAGTCATTGCTATTTTAGGATAACTTATGTACCTGAGTAACCTACGGAAAATTTTAGCCCATCAAAAGGTATTTCATAGAGAAGTGGGGAAGGGGCTAGGGGGTCTGTGCCTTACTACCTGTTATTTCTTTGCATTTTCTGAGAACATTTACCATAGTAATGTATATTTTTTTTACACTATCAGATAGCAAAGCTGTGGGAAGAAACACCACTTCGAGCTCATTTCCTCCTCTAACCAAAGAAGATGGAACACTAGCAACGACTGCCCAGGAAAAAGCCAATATCTTTGCGCACCTATTTGCTGGAAATTCCACTCTGGATTCATTGGGAAAACAACCCCCGAACATTGCACCTATTGACAGTCACATGCCCGAGATCACCTTTCGCCAACGTACTATCAAAAAGATTTTGCTGGGTCTCAACACCAACAAAGCCTGTGGATCTGACGGAATCCCGCCGATTGTTCTCAAGAAATGTGCCCCCGAACTAACACCTGTTCTTTGCAAGTTGTTCAACCACTCTTACAATTTGGGGGTATTTCCGTCCAATTGGAAAATTGCAAGAGTACAGCCAGTCCCTAAAAAAGGAAAAAAGGCCCTACCTAGCAACTACAGACCTATCGCACTGCTATCTATTATTTCAAAGGTCATGGAAAAAGCCATCAACATCGATCTCATGAAATATCTGGAAGACTCAGGAATTGTCAACGATAGGCAATATGGCTTCCGCCATCAGAGATCAACTGGTGACCTGCTCGCTTACGTCTCACATATATGGCAGCTATCTATTGAAAAGTATGGAGAAACTTTAGCTGTGGCATTAGATATCTCCATGGAGTTCGATCGAGTTTGGCACCAGGGACTCCTCGCCAAGCTTCCGTCTTATGGCTTGCCCCCTCAGCTGTGTTCTCTGCTTGCTAGTTTTCTCTCAAACAGGTCTCTCCATGTAGTGGTCGATGGAGTTTTATCTGACACTCTACTCATAAATGCTGGTGTTCCGCAAGGATCTATTCTCGCACCAACACTATTTCTACTTCACATCAACGACCTGTTGAAAGCAACTTCATGTCCAGTACACAGCTTTGCCGATGATAGTACCCTCCATACCGCTTTCTCTTCCAGGGCCCCTATATCAGCCCGTGGAACCAGAAATGAACGAGGAAGAAATGTTAATAATATAAATATGGACTTAGCAACAATTCTCGAGTGGGGATCTAATAACTTGGTAGAATTCAATGCAAACAAAACACAAGCATGTCTTTTCTCTAGAAGAGCCGATCTCACTGTGCCTAACATAACTTTGTCAGGAGTAACCATACCACTGAAGTCATCCATATCGATGCTTGGTATTACTATCAGCAATAACCTTTCCTGGGAAAATCACGTGAGGTCCATTGCCAAAAGTGCATCCCAAAAACTTGGTTTTTTGTTTCGTGCCAAGAGCTATTTCACCCCCACTCAGCTGCTTATGATCTATAAGGCACAGATCCGACCTGTCCTGGAATACTGTACCCATATTTGGAGCGCGGCACCTAAACATATCCTGAGGCTATTGGATTCTGTCCAAAAAAGAGCAATTCGTCTCGTCGGTGATGCCTCGCTTACAAACTCGCTCACTTGTCTGGAACACCGTAGAAAAGTTGGCGATTTGTCTCTATTTTATAGATATTTTCATGGGCGATGCTCTTCTGAAATATCAACAATCGTTCCTGCTTTGGCAGTCTCTTCGAGACTAACCCGTCAAGTTCAGTCATCACACCCCTTCGTGGTCACTTTAGAACATCACTTTCCAAAGACTCGTTCATCCAACGAACAGCGAGGCTTTGGAACTCATTGCCTAGGGAGGTGTTCCCCGAGGCATACAACCTCCAGAAATTTAAGAAGAACACCAACTCCTACCTTCTTTCCCTTGGTTCCCACGATGTTTTCTGAACATTACAGGATATCCCTTTTCGTGGGAACCAGAACATACAAAAAAAAAAAAAGTAGAGATTTCAACGAACAAAAATCCCACCGACTTTTTTAAAAAACCTGATATTTTGATGGGAGAATTTCTGATTGAAAAATGGGGTGCTTTTTCGATATTAAGTCAAAACAAAGTGGAAAAATAAATATTTTAAATAAAAAAATTACAGTGTGTTTGGGACATAAAAAAGTAAGTTTTCACCAAATTTCGTGAGAATTTTTTTTTTGTAAAAGGTAAAAATAAAAAACCAGAAATTTGGTTATTTGAATTCTTCACATAAATTTTGAGATTATGTGAAAAAAGTGTGGATATCAAAGTTCAACTTTTCTCCATAGGACCTGTAGTTTTGCCGAAAATCGAGATAAACCGTTTTTTACCCTCAAAAACTCACCCCCTTCCATTTCCGACCTCAGTTCGCCCGTAAATTAATTTACCTTCCATTTTGTTATATTCTCTTCTTCTTCCAATAAGTTTCATTCTACTATGATTTTTTTTGGTTTAAAAAATTATCGACCCTGGTCTAATAACGTTTGAAACATTATTCTTGAGACTCTCTACAACGTAACCAGTCACCACAACTGCCAATTTCCATCCTACTTGTTGTATTTGATCTATTGTCATATCACTATTCTCCATAATGGTAGCGACCGTACGTCGAAAAGCATGTCCCGTGTATTTCTCAGGATCATCCAATTCAAGATAACGTGCGATAGGCAAGGGACATGATCCAAATGTATTGACACCAACCACTTGATTGGTGCCCTTTCACTCATCATACCGTAAGGAAAGTCGGTCTGTACTTACATTTTGGGGGCGTAATGATAAATACTGCTTCACCAAATGCACATAACTAATGGCATTACTGTCGGCAACAGTAAAACGTCGAGCCTTCACTGTCTCAGATGTTCGGATAGTAATAAGCAATACGCTTCCTACAGTGATTACAAATTACAATACAATGATGAATAATACAATAATTCAGACAAAACTAACGAGACCTACGTGCAACTATGCATATGAACTGAAAAAATTTTAATTAAGAGAAAAAGTTCATATGCAGAGTTACAGGTATTATTAATACATAGGTGAGTGTTGCAGGATCACTTTCTAGATTTCACTTAATGTAGTGTTGAATATGTCAATCACTTGATTTGTTGAAAATATAAACAGGATGTTCATAAAATCAGATGTGGAATCATCTGCGACTGAAAGATAAACTTTAGTCACTATCTTCCATCGTCAATGAATACCCCACAAGAGGTTATCTTGACGATCGAAGATAGTGACTAATGTTTATCTTTCAGTCGCAGATGATTCCACATCTGATTTTATGAACATCCTGTTTAAATTTTCAACAAATCAATCTATCATACCCCATGATCAACTGAAAAGCAAAAAATAAAATAAACCTTCTCAGTCTAAACGATAATTGAGCTCCTAAACTGATGTAAGTAACTGATTTTGAGTCGGCGCCAAACAAACAATTATCGAAGATCATTATCTATGAAAGAAGTCATCAAAACGCAGCCGTGCATCTCGCTGCCATCATTTTACGCTTCACCTAATTCAATTGCAAGTTTGTTTGGCGCCGACTCAAAATCAAATACTTACATTAGATTAGGAGCTCAACTATCATTTAGACTAGGAAGGTTCATTTTATTCTTTGCTTTTCAGTTGATTTTTTCGTCGGTTTAATTTTTTGTTGAAAAGTTTTTATTTTTTACTTTTCAGTTCCGTATTTCGTCGGTTTAATTTTTTGTTAAAAAGTTTTCATTTTTAAATTTTTTGTGGCTAAAATCTACCAATTACTACCTACTTGTTTTTTGATTACTTCCAAAATACTTACTCACCCACCTTACTTCAACTATAACCAGTTGAATAATATGATTATCTACTTTTACTATTTGTTGTAATATAAATTATTTTCGTTGTTCTGGTTAGTTTATTCCATTACTTTGTATATCATTCCATCCTCTCATAAAATATACTGATTTTGACGGATGTGAAACAAGAATAATGTCAGTAGCGATCTGTCATTGTCAACAACGTATGTGTATGCCAATGTTCACTAGTGGAAAATCAATTATCCCCCATTTTTCTACCCGTAAGGAAGGCTCATTCCTTTTGAAATCCAAATATAAGGTATACCCTATCTATTAAAAAAAGAATCATCCAAATCGAAGAACCCAGTACAAAGTTATACCTGATAGAATCGGTTAACGGACCAGAATTCAGAGCGTGAGTGAAAAATATCCTTTATTTCGCTACCCTTAGGGGTGGATTTCATCTTTTGAATTCAAATTGGACCAAATTCGAAGTACACCCTATCCACTGAAAAAAATTTATCGGAATCGGATGCCTCAGTAAAAAGTTATGCGTGATCATACATAAAAAAATATGATGGAAAAAAAAATATACGGGTCGAATAGAGAACCTCCTCCTTTTTGGTTTCGTCGGTAAAAAATGATCTATATTTCATATGAAATTATTTATTTTGTCATTTCGAACTCCGAGCCAGTAGGATTTGAACTGACGTAATTGTTCCCCACGATGCACACTTTGATTTGTTATTGAATGAAAAATGAAGAACTAATGATTCATAATATTTCCATTCAATTCATACTACAAGAATGATCTTTATTTCATATGAAATTATTTATTTTGCTGCGATACGAATGTCCACCGTCCCATTCTCTGCGCTGCCGCGGCCCGTTCACCCCATACCACGTGTAGGTGACGTTGGACTTCAAGGAGCGTGCTAGAGGTTGAATTACACCCTGTGTATAATCGCGGATGTTATTTATGTGAAAATGTTTAATTCTTGACATTTGTTGGAATATCTATCTATACAGTTTTCCTTGCTCTCTAGAACAAAAATTATATGGAAATATTGATTTGCATGTTTTCCAACGGAATGGAAAGTGCAAATATGAACTCATCTTCAGAATGAATTCTCCGAGTGTAAGGATTTGCTTGAGTAGTTATTGGAGTGACAGCTCGACGATGGAGGTATTGATAATGTTCGAACGTACGTCTGGAATATCACTGACATCTCCAAGAGAGATTTGTACGTCGTACGAGCCTTCGACTACAGAATAATTGATTCAGTCACACATGCAGACTGAGAATTTCCGAACGTCAATTATATTATGTACCTTCGATAAATATGAAAATGTCTGCACGGAAAAAAAAAATGTTTAGATTCCATTATCACCGTTGAGGTGGGAGTCGAAATGGACAATTTTCAACGGTAATCAGCGACTCGCCTTTTTGTTACCAATGAAGGAATGGTTGCAGTAATTTAATTGAAATTTGCTACAGAGATGGATGAGTGATCAATTCATGTCATGTACTTGATCCGTGACAATTTCAAAACTGGATGAGTATTGAAATGGGAAACATTCTCAATTGAATATTGATAGAAATATTTTTCTGTGAATTGAAAAATCACCGATAAAAATGAAGTTATTTTTTGTGAATGTCTAACAGAAAACGACTACTTTCCCGGCTGAAGCCACGCTGGACATTGAACTACATCTGATAGATATTCTGGAAAGTCCCTAACTCAAAAAAAAATAATTTGAAATTGAAAATTTGCATTTTTATTCAGATAGTCATTTGATTTTCTATTCCAGCCATAATTAGGAACTCATAAAGATGAATGAGGCAAAGAAGAATGTTTTCCAAAAGAGAGTACTCACCAGAAATCATTCGTAACATTGACGCAAGAGGAAAATCGCATTCACTGGGTCTTCAATACATTTTTGTTGACGAAAATCTATTGCAGCTTCCACGATCATCAGGAAGACCAGAAGAAACGGGAAACACATTTTCAAGAAGCAATCTCACTTTGCAAAGATGGAAAAAGTTTGAATCATTTTTTTTGGAAAGACACTTTGAAATTAGTGTTTTCTGATATTAAAACCTGTCATGGGGTATGACATTGATTTGTTGAAAATATGAACAGGATGTTCATAAAATCAGATGAGGAATCATCTGCGACTGGAAGATAAACTTCAGTCACTATCTTCCATCGTCAAGATAACCTCTTGTGGGGTATTCATGTTGAAAACGGAAACATTCTCAATTGAAATTGATAGAAAGATTCTTCTTTGAATTGAAAAATCACCGATAAAAGTGAAGTTATTTTCTGTGAATGTCTAACAGAAAACAACTACTTTCTTGGCTAAAGCCACGCTGGACATTGAACTACATCTGATAGATATTCTGAAAAGTCCCTAACTCACAAAAAATACTTCATTTTTATCGGTGATTTTTCAATTCACAGAAAAATCTTTCTATCAATATTCAATTGAGAATGTTTCCGTTTTCAACATGAATACTCCACAAGAGGTTATCTTGACGATGGAAGATAGTAACTAAAGTTTATCTTCCAGTCGCAGATGATTCGACATCTGATTTTATGAACATCCTGTTCATATTTCCAACAAATCAATCTATCATACACCATGACAGGTTTTAATGTCAGAAAACACTAATTTCAAAGTGTCTCTCCAAAAGAAATGATTCAAACTTTTTCCATCTTTGCAAAGTGAGATTGCTCCTTGAAAATGTGTTTCTCATTTCTTCCGGTCTTCCTGATGATCGTGGAAGCGTGAAATAGATTTTTGTCGACAAAAATGTATTGAAGACCTAGTGAATGCGATGTCTCTCTTGCGTCAATGTTACGAATGATTTCTGGTGAGTACTCTCTTCCGAAAAACATTCTTCTTTGCCTCATTCATCTTTATAAGTTTTTAATCAAGGCTGGAATAGAAAATCAAATAACTATCCGAATGAAAATGCAAATTTTCAATTTCATATTTTTTCTTTTGAGTTAGGGACTTTTCAGAACATCTATCAGTTGTAGTTCAATTCCAGTGTGGCTTTAGCCGGAGAAGTTCTTGTTTTCTGTTAGACATTCACAAAAAATAACTTCTTTTTTATCGGTGATTTTTCAATTCACAGAAAAATCTTTCCATCAGTATTCAATTGAAAATGTTTCCCTTTCCCACATGAATATCCCACAAGAGGTTATCTTGACGATGGAAGATAGTGACTAAAGTTTATCTTCCAGTCGCAGATGATTCCACATCTGATTTTATGAAGATCCTGTTCATATTTTCAACAAATCAATTGGATGAGTATATTCAAAAATATTCCCAAATCTGAACAAGTTTGAGGTTATCAAGCATTATATTCTTGAATTTATTTCAGAATTATGAATTAGCTAATGATATCACTCAGATTATCAAGAATGGATCAAACCAAAAAAAAGTTGGAAAAAGCATCTTATTTTCGAATTTTCAATTAGGAATTGATATCGTGTATAGCCACGCGATTGAGTGTGTTTTGTTCCATTTCATGGCGGACTTAGTTCAACTACCGACTGCAAGAGGGCGATTTTACTACAGTCGAAAATATGAATGGAAATAGAAATCCAAATAATAAATATGATACTTGGCTTGTCAAATCTTCATCTGTTCATTGGTATTTTCATAATGATGAATGTTGGCCGTGCATTTCAACTCAGCGCACCAAAGAGGTCAGTACCTATTGATTCTATCGAGAATTAGCGAATAAAAGTTTTGTTTTCTATTCAATTCAATTTTTGAGAACCTAGAATTACAACAAACTGGAGTAACAGAAAAATCGTATGTGGTCGGGAGGCCCCCGTCAGGAGCGAAGCTCCTTTACGCGTCTTGCGGTAGGTGTTGACAGGTAGAAATCGTCACGTAGTACCAAGGGTAAAGGTCAAGAAGATGAGATCACCCAGTATCCTCACGAAATTTCCACAGACGCTTCAAGAGACGATAAATACAGTATAGCAATTGGAAATTCAGCGCGGAAAAGATAATTCCAGGAGATATGGGCTCCCGAAGGTCCAAAAACAGAGGTTATGAAATGCCACTTTTGATAACTGCAAACTGATATAAATAATTGCTTTTCACACTAAATAGTAACTGCACACTCATTTAACGTTTAAGTAATATTAAAATCAATTAATGTTCGATAAAGTCATGAAAAAACTCCGGTTACATTTCATTTAATTTTTCATATGAAATGTAAAAATCAAATATTGGGGGTTGCATTGATCTTGGCGTTTTATGGACATGCCATGTTGCCAACTATTCAAGTCAATCCGGATTTTCGCGAAATTATCACAGGTGCTTCAAAACTCGATAAAAACACTTCAGCAATCGAAATTTAAGCGCGGAAAAATATATTTTGGGAAATCATGGCCTTTTAAATTCGAAAAAAGTTGTGGTTTCGCTTCTTCAATATTAGCATGTGTAGTCTTTGTAAGGGTAATTGGCTTGCATTCAAATTGAATAACAATGTTAGCCAAGTTAGGTTATGTTGTTTTCCTTCTTTTTACGCAACAAATCGATAGGAGCGAAGCGTCACTTTGTAAGGTTGATAAGCATGCTTTCAACATAAATAACAAGGTCAGTCAAGCTAGGTTAGGTTGTTCTACTTCTTTTTACGTGAGGAATTGGTTTGATTTGAAAGCGGGCCACCTCTCTAAAACTGTTATTTATTATCCGATTCAGAAGTTTTTTTTTTTCGGTGGATAGAGCATCAATGGTTCCAGTTGGATGCCATGAATTCAAAATAAAAATTTCACGGCCTACTTCGAATTTTTTTCAAAGTCAAAAATCCAAAAAACAAGCTAGCGATTTTTTTAAATGAAATTTGACGACGCCACTGGATTTGCGATGTGATGCTTACTAATGGATGTGACCAAAATTTCACGATAACATTTTTTTAACAGAAATATGGCATAAGTAAAATTAATATCACTTTATCAAAATATTTCGAATAGTCGTCATATAAATCACAATCTTGTGAAAATATCGTTTCAAATGCTCTTTCAGGTCGTTAGAAGTCGAGTTTGTGAACAGCAGTTATTCAAAATGGCGTCAAATTATGTTTCTTCCGAACGTAACTCCATAGTATAGGAGATAGTTATCTCCATCAGAACACTGCAGTTTTTTGCCAAAGAAATTAAATGTACCTCTTTACATCAAATAGTAATCAATATTCAATAATCAATAATAACCAATATTAATAACATAAATGAACTACAACAAAAAAATTGATTGAAATGAGAGTGCCCACACATCAATTCTCTACTTTTCAACCAAATCCCGATTCAATTCGGTACATTTATTCTGCCATTTTCTAATGCTAACTAACCATGAGATTCGATCAACATCCGATCATTGGTTTGGGGTAATATCTGTGCAAGCCTGTCTTATTCTTTCACGCAATTCCTCTTTGGTGGTTGACAGTTATTCCAAATATCAATCTTGGTTTCATTCAAACATGCTTGGGATACCACATTTCAAAAATATAATTTTTTATTAGCAGGCTTTGTTACTTTGGTTGCTATAGAGATGACAAGTCATCATAACAATAGACGAGAAAACACAAATTTGTCAGTGTTAATAGTGGAATTTATAACTCCTCAAGTACCTACACTAATGTAGGGTTGATAATTTGACTACGCAGGAAAAAATTGAAATAGTAAGACTTAGTGGTTACAACGACAGATCCGAAAAGGAAGTATGTAGAATTTTCAATAACATGCTACAGTTGGCCGAATAAACCAAATTTTGAAACAGTATGGGGCTGTTTGTAAACATACTCTTGAGAATAGTAATATTGTTCAAAGACAAAGACGGAAAAATTCTGAACAAATTCGAAATTATTTTAATAATAATCCGAGAAGAAGTGTGAGAATTGCATGTTTGGACATTAACAATAAGGAGAAATCTTAGGAAATATAATAAGAAGCCCTTTGAACCAAAGTTTTTTCACACTTCAGAAGAAGGCGATAATGAAAAGAGGATGAAGTATAGTTTATGGGCTCAAGGAGAATATATAAATGACAGGAATCTTCTGAAAAAAAAATTGTTCAGTGACGAGGCAACATTCACAACCAATGGAACAGTTAATTCTCAAAATACAAGGTACTGGACGGAAAAAAATCCACATTGGATAATAGATTGCAGAAGACAGTTCTCACAAAAAATGAATATTACATAACAAAATAATTGGCACCTCATTTTAAAGCAATTTGAATAATCAAAATTTTTTGAATTTTTTGAAAAACTAATTTTTCAACGCTATTGATGAACTTCCACTGACAGAAGAGGCTCATCCTCTATTTCAATTAGATGGCTGTTCCATCCACAATAGCAGGATTGTGAGAGATTGGTTGGAAGAGAATTTTCTTAATCGGTGGATAGGGCAAAATAGTGCATTGATCGAGTTTCCCCCCAGATCCCCAGACTTGACTCTCTTGGATTTTTGTTTATGTGGATTCGTTGAAGAAAAAGTTTACAAAACTCGCCCAATGAGCAAAGAGGAACTGCGTGAAAGAATAAGACAGGCTTGCAGAGATATCACCCCAAACCAATTATCGAATATTATGGTTAACATAAAACGATACGATAAATCTATCGAATTAAATGGAGATTTGGCTGAACAGTCCGAAATTTAATGTGTTGGCACTGTCATGTCAATACATTCTTTTGTGGTATTCATTTATGTTATTTATATTGGTAATTATATTATTGGATGTGAAGATGTTCATTTCTATTCTTTGACAACAAACTGCAGTGTTCTAAGAGACATGACATCCCACATAGAGTTGTTATGTTCTGAAGGAGTATTTCAAACTATATTATTTACAAAATTCTGACTTATATGACAACTATTTGAATTATTTCGATTTTGATATGAATATTTTACATATGCTAAATTTCTGTTAAAAAAAATTGTATCGTGAAATTCTGGTCACATCACTTGAAAGCATCACAAATTCAGTGACGTCAAATTTCATAAAAAAAAATCTAGCAGGTTTTTTGTATTTTTGACCTTGAAAAAAATTCGAAGTAGGCCGCGAAATTTTCATTTCGAATTCATGGCATTTAACTAGAACTATTGATGCTCTATCTACTGAAAAAAAAACTTCTGAATGGATGATAAATAACAGTTTTAGAGAGGTGGCCCGCTTCAAATGGGTCACTCTGAATATATCCATCAGAACTATCAGATCGTCTTTCATTATTATTTATATGCTCAATATGTATGTCGCAATTTATTTCAGTACTTTTTTCCTTTTGGTGACATAGGCAACGTCGCATATCAATAAACTTCAAGATATAGGAGATTCGGACAAACATTTGATTATCGACATTTCTTCTGTGAAACTTATAAAAAGTAATCGGAAGTGTTTCATTATTTTATCGAAAATTAAGTGATTTCAATATTACTGAAACGTTACATGAGTCTGCAGTTACTATTTTAGTGTAGAAAGAAATTGTTTATATCAGTTGAAAATTTCCAAAAGTGATATCACATAACCGTATCTCCTAATAATAATCTTTTCCGCGCGAAATTTTTGATTGCTATACTGTTTTTATCATGTTTTGAAGCACCTGTGAAAATTTCGTGAAGATACTCGGTGATCTCATATTCATGACCTATTCCTACTATTCATTATATCATATCAAATTGACGTGCCACATATTCTATGTAAACCAATTATTCAATTTAGTCATACAAAAAACATAAGATATCATGTCCAAATAAGTTATAATCATCAAAACACTCGTTAAATACAAATATAAAAAAAAATATCTTCCACGTATTACCACTCAACGAAAATATCCCACTTGTATCCGCATTGATATCCTACCGCTCATGTATCGGGGGTTTTATCGGGAGTAATATCATCAATGTTAGGGGTGCTATTGCTCAAAAATTTCGGAAAGTTTTGAGAAAGCATTTTGCCAGGAAATGTTACTTAGTGCAATATGCGGTCTTATTATCTGAGCGAAGCATGAGTGGTTTAATCTTTGATAATAAGGCCTCAAATTGCACATGTTAAATTTCCTTGAGGAAAAATGCTTGAGAGAAAATTGAAATAAAATTGAATTTGAAGCTGGATAAAATTATCGGAATTCATATTATATTTAAATTTTCACCGGGGAAAATTTACAACAATTCTCGTTCCAAAATGGAGGGAATCGTGTCCGTTTCTGAATGATTCGTGCCTCAGATTCATCCATTTACAATGATCATTCACGGCTCTTGAACTCGCCCATAAACCTAAGATATATATAATTTTTGAACTATCAAATGAAATATTTTTATATCTGAATCCGATTAAAAACAACTCCCTCGTATGTAATCGTACCCGAGCCTTCCGGCTGATACGTTAACCACTTGTCCACAAATATTGTTGTTGATGTTATGAATGCGTTGACATATAATTTTATCGCAAAACGATATCGATTCTACGGGTGGTTTTATCAGTATTAAACAGCGAGAAGACGTTTTATCACTATAAAACCAATCTGATTGGTTCTCTGTTTGAAATTTCGGAAATGAGGGAAGAAGTCGTTTTAAATTTCCTGCAAACAGGACAGCAGTTCGGATGGTTTCGTACACATTCGGAATCTTATGAGCAATGGTTGTCACACAGACTCTTATATAATAGAAAGAGACAGAGAGAGAGAGAGAGAGAGAGAGAGAGGGAGAAAGAGAAAAAGAGAAAAAGTCGCATGGAGGGGGAATAACGCGTTTTCCTCACGTTACAATTTCTACCAGTCAACACTTACCGTGAGCCACGTAAAGGAATTTCGTTCCAAAAACCTGTGAAATATGGTTTGAAAAAAAATACGTAGGTTAATCTTGTCGCACAAGAATACCTGTTTGTGCCTCTTCAAGCTGAAAACATTGCGTGGAAAGGTTTTGAATCTGTTACAGAATCAAACACATCAAAAGAAATTATATTTTCTCTTCAGTGCATTTCGATAAAAGCTTTTCAGTTTTCAAAACCAAATTTGACCTTGAAAAAAATTCGAAGTAGGCCGTGAAATTTTTATTTCGAATTGATGGCATTCAACTAGAACTATTGATGCTCTATCTACTGAAAAAAAACTTCTGAATTGGATGATAAATAACAGTTTTAGAGAGGTGGCCCGCTTTCAAATGGGTCACTCTGTATATATCCATCAGAACTATCAGATCGTCTTCATTATTATTTATATGCTCAATATGTATGTCGCAATCAATTTCAGTACTTTTTTCCTTTTGGTGACATAGGCAACGTCGCATATCAATAAACTTCAAGATATAGGAGATTTGGACAAACATTTAATTATTGACATTTCTTCTGTGAAATTTATAAAAAGTAATCGGAAGTGTTTCATTATTTTATCGAAAATTAAGTGATTTTAATATTACTGAAACGTTACATGAGTCTGCAGTTACTATTTTAGTGTAGAAAGAAATTGTTTATATCAGTTGAAAATTTCCAAAAGTGATATCACATAACCGTATCTCCTAATAATAATCTTTTCCGCGCGAAATTTTTGATTGCTATACTGTTTTTATCATGTTTTGAAGCACCTGTGAAAATTTCGTGAATATACTCGGTGATCTCATATTCATGACCTATTCCTACTATTCATTATATCATATCAAATTGACGTGCCACATATTCTATGTAAACCAATTATTCGATTTAGTCATACAAAAAACATAAGACATCATGTCCAAATAAGTTATAATCATCAAAACACTCGTTAAATACAAATATAAAAAAAAATATCTTCCACGTATTACCACTCAACGAAAATATCCCACTTGTATCCGCATTGATATCCTACCGCTCATGTATCGAGGGTTTTATCGGGAGTAATATCATCAATGTTAGGGGTGCTATTGCTCAAAAATTTTGGAAAGTTTTGAGAAAGCATTTTGCCAGGAAATGTTACTTAGTGCAATATGCGGTCTTATTATCTGAGCGAAGCATGAGTGGTTTAATCTTTGATAATAAGGCCTCAAATTGCACATGTTAAATTTCCTTGAGGAAAAATGCTTGAGAGAAAATTATAATAAAATTGAATTTGAAGCTGGATAAAATTATCGGAATTCATATTATATTTAAATTTTCACCGGGGAAAATTTACAACAATTCTCGTTCCAAAATGGAGGGAATCGTGTCCGTTTCTGAATGATTCGTGCCTCAGATTCATCCATTTACAATGATCATTCACGGCTCTTGAACTCGCCCATAAACCTAAGATATATATAATTTTTGAACTATCAAATGAAATATTTTTATATCTGAATCCGATTAAAAACAACTCCCTCGTTGTAATCGTACCCGAGCCTTCCGGCTGATACGTTAACCACTTGTCCACAAATATTGTTGTTGATGTTATGAATGCGTTGACATATAATTTTATCGCAAAACGATATCGATTCTACGAGTGGTTTTATCAGTATTAAACAGCGAGAAGACGTTTTATCACTATAAAACCAATCTGATTGGTTCTCTGTTTGAAATTTCGGAAATGAGGGAAGAAGTCGTTTTAAATTTCCTGCAAACAGGACAGCAGTTCGGATGGTTTCGTACACATTCGGAATCTTATGAGCAATGGTTGTCACACAGACTCTTATATAATAGAAAGAGACAGAGAGAGAGAGAGAGAGAGAGAGAGGGAGAAAGAGAAAAAGAGAAAAAGTCGCATGGAGGGGGCATAACGCGTTTTCCTCACGTTACAATTTCTACCAGTCAACACTTACCGTGAGCCACGTAAAGGAATTTCGTTCCAAAAACCTGTGAAATATGGTTTGAAAAAAAATACGTAGGTTAATCTTGTCGCACAAGAATACCTGTTTGTGCCTCTTCAAGCTGAAAACATTGCGTGGAAAGGTTTTGAATCTGTTACAGAATCAAACACATCAAAAGAAATTATATTTTCTTTTCAGTGCATTTCGATAAAAGCTTTTCAGTTTTCAAAACCAAATTTGAAAAATCGTCGTTAATGTCGACAGAAAAAAACTATCTTCAACTCCAAATCTAAAACCCCCAGATAACAAATTTTAATAGAATCGCACTAAATCACAAAACATTCGTCGCCAACCCCAAAAACTTTACATACAAAATACCAATTATGAGAAGAATCAGACTATAAATCACAAAGCTTATCCGCCATATCGTCAGATATCTGATTATTGTTTACACTGGTATCTATTTTAAAAAGTACCGCAATCAACCATCCCTAGTATTTTGCAATTTTGATGTAGGTGATTTTACCGCAACGGTCTTTACAAGAAACATTATAAGGACATTGGAAGCAGTCATACATTCATTTTACTCAACCCTTCTGTTAATAGCACACAGTCTGATCACCATGTGCCTTTGTTTTCGAAATCAAGTTCGCCTTCACCGAAAATTATGACCAAGTGTGATTTGTCCTGGTCGAAAAAATTGCAAAAGTTATAAACAATTTTGTAATCGAAAAAAAGATCTTCAAAGAGCAGGAAATTTCCTGAAAGAAAGTTTCCATCTCCCGGAATTCTACCACCAATATTTATCATTTTAATTGAGTGGTGAAAATGGGGCTAAGAACAGGTGATGTGGCTTCCGCGCGCTCCGCCACCAAAAATAACTTAATTAACAAAAGCACAACTAAGAGAAAACTGGAGGATTTTTTTCCGATGCATTATTGTTTATATCATGTTGAAGTTGATAGTTGTGATACAATTCAAGTGTATTACATAATTGTCCATGATGATATAGATACCTGGGGCCATAAATATATCTATATATAGTTTTCAATTGTCTTAAGGTTATTTCCTGTTCATTCTTGAAATGAGAATGCAAATTTTGTGGCAAAACTGATGCCACAAACAAATCAAACTTTCATATTGTGATTTCACTAGTCATTCGCCTAGTAGAAAACAATATGATGATGTGACACATAACTTTTTTTTCACATATTGATTTTCTTGTAGATAGGAAATAAATACCATCAATAATCTGATCACTCAAAAAAAACTCACTGAGTAGTATAGAAACGGCACAAGGGATCAATACATTTTAAATGAAGTACCGCCACTTATTTGAGGTTAGGTTGGGTTGAAGCAGACAAAATTAAAACACAAGACCAGATGAGTACGTTTTTGCAACGAATCAGTTACGTCATATTTCTTAACCAATGGTATTGAAATGTTCTGAACTCAGAACCTCCGAAAGATATAAAAAAGACACGTTGCTATTAATAAATCAACAAAATGTTTCAAAGATGTCTCAAAATTCGTTTGGTACGAAATGAAGCTGTGATGATTTTGCAGGTTGTATTAGTGATAGTCCTTATAATAACATCGCAATATTACGTCTCCATAAATTATGTTTTCTATGCATGGAACGTCGTCACGAGTAGAATAATTCAACGTTAATAAACCTACCGGGTATGTTTCTTGCTCAGTAAGAAGCCAATGGATCACTCATTCACCTTGAATGTTAACAAAATGTTGGTTGATCCCATAACCCTCAAATAAACTCACCAAAAATAATCCAAATGAATTATTATTCTCTAACTCCTTCCTGAAACCTTGACGCACAATTGGTTTTATATTCCAGATCGGCGCAAATCTTCTTCTCCCACTTTCGCAAACTCAATAACTACAAACAATCTACAAAATTTTCCAAATATCTGTCTACTCTCGTTTCCAATCGCGAGCGCCACCTACTGATTTCTTGACATCCCTACGGCACGGAACAGCCATATAGCCTGTAGAACAAGACATTATTTTCCCAAAATTCTATAATAATTACAAAAGTTTTGAAACTTCAGTAGAGTGAAGAGTACGTTCAAAGGATACTCAAGATTTTGCAAACCTTTTTTTCTGAACGAAAGATGTTGAAAATCAGGATTTAATGAATTTTCACACTATAGCGCGGAAAAATTTGCAAAAGTTCTGCAAACTTTCGAAGTTTTGAAAAATAGCAATGTACATCTTTTGATAATTTGCAACCATTCAAACAAAACGGAAATGTTTTTTTTTATCGAAAAAAACTGTTGTTACTCCTAATTTTCTCATAAAAATTCCAGAAGTTCTGCAAACTCGAAAAAATTATTCAAGAAGAGTTTTGATTTGCAACCTCTTGCGCAAACGGAAAATTTTTTTTTTTATTAAATTGTTTTTTTTATTAAAATAGGTGTCGGAATTATTACAAAAGTTTCAAATAATGGTTGCAAGTGGAGATGTCCTGACGTACAATGTTTTCATCAATTTGCAACCTCGTCTGCAACAGGGAAAGAGGGAAAAATCAAAAGAAAAATATTTTCTTATTGTACTCTAGCAGAAAAAGCAAAAGTTCTGCAACTCATTTTACCAAATGGTGGCATTATAATAATTTGTAAACTATGTTACAATGCGGAACTTTAGGAATTATGAAAATATTCATTTTTGCAACACCTGTGTTATGTGAGTAATAAAGAATTATATACAATACCTTATAAATGACTTTCATTGTGTTACCAAGTTAACTATCGACCAAGAAGAAGCTCGTCAAGGTGAAATCATCCAATGTTGAGAGCTAACGTTTTCGATATGAATTCGTAACATCATATTACAATTTGCATAAAAATATCGTACGTTTGATGGAGAATCGAGAATCTCTCGACACGTTTTCATGATTTTCGTGATTCATTAAAATGGAAGAAATCTGAGATTCAAAAAACACTGGCACAGTTGTACATTATTACGAATAACCTACAACTGTCTAACGTCACAATATTTTCTCCTTTTTTATCATCGATATTCTTATAAATCAATAAAATGATTCTCACGTGTCGATTATATTTCAGTCCAACATTCGGAGGAGGTTCTCTAGCGACGCGTATATTTTTTTATGTATAACCACACATAACTTTTTACAGAGTAGTCAGATTCCAATTATTCTCATTTTAATGGATGGGGTATAACCCGAAGTTGGTCCCATTTGGATTTAAAAATCTATCCCCAAAAGTTGGAAAATGGGGAATGATTGTTGGTTTACCCACTGTATTTTTACTTCTCAACCGATTCTACCACGCATAACTTTGTACTGGGTTATGTGATTCAGAAGATTTTTTTTTATGTATAGGGTATACTTGTAAGTTGTTCCCATCTGAATTTGGAAAAAAAATCCCCACTCAGGGTTGAGAAATAGGGGATAATTTATTGATTTCATACCTGTGAACCGATTCAGTTGAAACTTGGCACACATATGTAGTTCTGATGATACTACAACATAATGGAGGCCTGGAATTATTCTGATGATGGAGACGGAAGACAGTCGAGGGATCTCCTTAACGGTTTACAGCAGCTACCTCGTGTTTGGGGTAATATGTACATATAAACATGTCCTAACTAACTGACTCACTGATTAACGCCCAGATTGAACCTAAGATCTAAAATTTTGACAGCATATTTTTTTATATTCCATCCCTAAAGGAGTGAAAAGTTGGGTGAGAAGGGGGGGGTGAAGGTGACAGTACAGGTGGTTTTGTTGAAATTAGAGTCATGGAAATTAGTATTTGGGCTCTTCTTCACAAATAAGGATTCATGTGTTTCAGGGTTTTTGGAAATCCAACCCCAAAGGGGTAAATGGTTAGTCTGTATGGTTAGTTTTCAAATTGGGATCATGAATATTGGTATTTGAGGTCTTTGTTACAAGTAGAAGGAATAAATATTTCAGTGTTTGGAGAAATGTCACTCCAAGAGGGGTGAAATGGAGGGTGAAAATTTGTATGGAGATTCCGTTAGTTTTCAAGTAAGGGTCATGAAAATTGATATTTGAGGTCTTTGTGAGGGATAAAGAAATACATGTTTTAGAGTTTTCATAAATACAGCCCTAGGTGGTGAAAGTTTCATTAGTTTGGAAGTGAGGGACATAAAAATTGTTACAAATAAAGAAATATGTGTTTCAGTATTTTTATATATTCCGTCCCTAACGGGGTGACTGAATTTGTCGTTACAAAAAATACAACGGGCGAAGTCGCTGGTACCAGCTTGATAAAGTATATAACAGTAAGTAGTACGTATTCAGGAAGTAATCCAAATTGAGTAAGTAGCAATCAGTATGATGAAAATTATGTACTTGCGAGATTTATAATCGATAACGTTTTGATATCCTCACTTCTATAGAGCATCGATTACTCATTTAAAATATCTTCTATACAGTCATTTTGTGACAAATGGAAATTTTAAATGAATAATTATTGCATGCCGTTTCTAATGCGATGAAAAATCAATGCATTCCGATAGTCTTTTAGCAGAATTGAGCGAACTTTTGTACTCTTTCGATTGTTGCATTCGAAAATGTTAGATCAATTCATTTCGCTGATTATTCGAAAACAATGATTGCTTCAAAGATTAATGATTAGCTTCAAATTTTGTAGTGGTTCACTACGTAACTGAAGCACTCGTCGTATGCAATTCCAATCAACCAGTACAAAATGTAACAGATATTCGCGATGGATATTCAAGTATTTAACTGGATCACTGTGTCGGTCTAATATATATTTTAAACCTATTTGCACAATGTTTACAATTTATGGCCAAATTATTAAAAAAAAACAAATCAATTACATAAAAAAAATTTTCGTTGAACAAGGACGGTTGCAAATCTTTCGCATCACGTGAAATATTGCATTTGCAATTACTTCAGCAATTGTGAAAAAATAAAAAAATTATTATATTAGTGAATAAATCGGTTCCGTTTTTTGTATGAGGTTGCAACGTTTTATGTCCACTGAGACCGATATTCTCTTTATTTGCAACCACAATAAAAAACTCTTGTAATTATTCCAATGCTTGTGTGTATAGGAAATGGCTGCCACTATGAGAAGTTTGATAAATGAATGATGCGTTTTTCAGAAATGGTTGCAAATTTACGTGAATTGTTGAACTTTTTTTCCGTTCACTTATCCATTTCAGACTTTCATAATTTTTTCAAACAAATTACAATGAAAACTTTAAAAAATTACAAAACAAGGTACGTACTTTACAAGGTTGCAATCTCAATGCATGTTGTGAAACATCATTACTATCGGTATGCCTAGTTTGCAGAACTTTTGTAATCATCAAAGCAAAAATAAAACAAAAAAATATTTTTTGCAATTAAAACAATGTTCCGTTTATCGCAGACTTCTGCCAAATTTAATAGTCTGTTTTCATCAATGCACCAACATACCATTGAAGTTCAAAAACTTTTAGAATCAATGTGCATTGATTGTCTATGTCTACAGCCACCCCAAACTTCACGACTGACTCTCGGCAACCACTTATTTTCCAAAGCTCGTTCCCATATTTTTTTCCTGCGAGACACCAGTATAACGGAATTGACACAAAGTTTCTCAACGTTCATTTGACGATTTATTTCTGAAAACTGTTGAAATTGAACCCTCGAAAATCCTAACCAAATAGATCTTATCTTTAAATAGTTTAGTTTACGAACATTTATTATTTTCGATTGTTCAAGATGGGATTTCTTGCTTGATATTAATCATTTTCGATATTCTTTTTCCATGAATAAATCCTAGGAAAAAATATCCCTGGAGTTGTACTTCTTTTGGCTCGTTTAGTCAAGAGTAATATTGGGAGCTAGGCGCACATACCGTTACGAAAAACCGACAATAAAAAGTCAGCCCTAAAAGGCCCAGACTGTGAGCGTGGTATCGCGAGTATCCTCTAGCTTTATACAAATGTGAGGTACGCAACATAACACGTGGTTATACAGTGTGTCCCTGAACTTCTTCTTCTTCTCTCGGGAATGTATAGATGGGGTCAAAATATCACCGGTACTTCATATAACTTTTGTTCCTAAAAGCCTTCGTTACCAAAATACGGGCCCTCAAAGTTACAAATTGAAAAATGTTTTCCTTTGATAACTTTCAAAGTGAATATTCAAAATCGTCTTAATTTTGGTGATTGACTGAACAAAGGAATTCCTTCGATAAGCTCTCATGCAGGAGTCAGTTGTTTTGCTACAAAGTCAGGAACGGACTACCCCCGATGGTCCACACCCCAAAACTTTGAAATGACAGATACTTTTTCAATAGTTTTCAACAAAATAAGGTTAGGTAGACAGTTTTCTGAATAAAAGTACTTAATGGAAAGTCGATCATAGCAACGATTCTTAATAAGAATGAGTTTTACTCGACGACATCAAACCTGATTGTCCACCATTATTTGAAATGAAAAATGTTCACAGTAGAAATACTAATGCTAACGTTATTTCAACAACATTTATAACAGGGATAATACAAAATATGCTAATATAAAGTCGTAAACAAAAAGTACGGTACCTAGTTGAAATTTTCATTCACAATGTAGATATTTTTCAAATGAAATATCAAGTGATGTAGATTGTGGTGTTTTTGAAATAACAAGCTACTCCACTATGAAATATCGAATTCAGTCCATATTTTGTATGTACGCGTGGAATGAGCACGTTTCGTGTTGTGTTATCTGTATCTCATGAAACTCAACATTTGGATGTTGCAAATTCGTATTCATAACTTAAAGTTGAGGAGTTTCACTGATAAGTATAATTTCATGGGAGAAAATATATAACCCGAAGATAAATTTAGCTGAAAAAACAACAAACGGATAAACAACAAAAACGGCTGCACATGAATAGGTGAAAAATATCCAGTGAATAAATCCCTTCCATTTCTTCCACAGATGTTGACAAAAACACCTTGTGGAAATAAATAAAATTAGTGTGGATGAAAAATAACAACTGGAATGCGAGTTTGTTTTGTTGAGTGGTGCGTTGTCATTTTATTGTCAATGTTCTAATAGGACAGTTTGAAGTGTTTTGATATGGCCGAACAGTTTACATTCAACAAATATGCAGATAAACATGCATTGTATGGACGAGCATTTGGTAATGCTGCAGAAGCCCGTCGTCTATATGCCGAGCATTTTCCCAATCGAACGTAACCGGCAAGAGAAATTTTCGAGCGTGTCGATCGCACCTTGAGGGACACATGTATGTCTGAAGGATAATTATTTGGAACCTGTTGTTCTATTTCGATATTATTGTAGGTTCAGTTTTGCCAAAAAGAGGTGGTGAGGGTGCTCCTAGGGCTGTGCGTACCGTTGTATTGGAGGATATTATTTTGGAAGCTGTCGCTGATGATCCAATGAGCATCATAAACCTATCAGAACAGTTCCCTACATCCAAGTCCACTATTCATAGAATAATTAGGGAACAACTGCTCCACCCATATCACATCCAGAAGGTGCATGCCATGACACCTGAAGATTTTCCTGCACGACTGGGATATGCCAATTGGTTCCCGGATAAGCAAAGAGAGGATATGACTTTTATTACTCGAGTTTTATTCAATAATGAAGCAGGTTTCAGTAGAGATGGAGTAATCAACTCTCATAATCTCCACATATGGGCCGAAGAAAATCCCCATGTGATATTGCAAACCAAACACCAACGGAAATTCAACGTGAATGTTTGGGCTGGTATCATAGGAAACCATCTTATAGGACCATTCGTTCTACATGACCGATTGGATGGAGAACGTTATTTGGAGTTCATTCAGAATGATTTGAATGGACTTTTGGAACATGTTCCATTGCAAACCCGAAGAGATATGTGGTTTATGCATGATGGCGCTCATTTGAGTTCGATTGTGCGGGACCATCTGAACCAGATTTTCCCCAATAGATGGATTGGTAGAGGTGGGCCATATTCATGGCCACCGCGGTCTCCAGATTCAAATCCATTGGATTCCTTCCTGTGAAGGCATCTAAAAAGCCTATTTTACGCTACACCCATTCACACCATAGATGCCTTGTTGAATAAAATTACATTACATTGTGAAGCCATACGAAACGACCCTGGCATGCTTTTTCAAGTGCAGAGAGGGTGTTTGCGCCGACTAAGAAAATGTATTGAGAGAGACGGGGGTCATAACGAGTAGTTTTTGTAGCGGATTTTGTGTTTCTGTTTGCTCTTGAGGCTTGCGATTGATTATTTATACCATGAGTTTTGTAAGGTAAACGTGTTTGCATGATGAAAATTTGTTATGAACATTGTACCTATTATTTCTATTTTCATTACAGAATAATCTTTTAGAATAATGGTAGACATCTCAGGTTGGATGTCGTCGAACAAAAATGCATTTTTATCAAAAATCGTTGCTCCGATCGATTTTCCACATGGGTACTTTTATTCGGAAATTGTCCAAGTAATCTTTTTTTGTTAAAACATGTTGACAAATTCCAGTAATTTCAAAGTTTTGGGGTGTGGACCATCGGGGGTAGTCCGTTCCTGACTTTGTAGCAAAACAACTGACTCCTGCATGGAAGCTCATCGAAGGAATTCATTTGTTCAGTCAATCCTCAAAATTTAGATGATTTTGTATATTCACTTTGAAAGTTATCAAAGAAAAACATTTTTCATTCTGTAACTTTGAGGGCCCGTAACTTGGTAACGGAATATTTCAGGAACAAAAGTTATATGAAGTACTGGTGATATTTTGACCCCCTCTATACATTGTCGAAAGGAAAAGAGGAAGTCCAGGGACACCCTGTATATTCAAAATCGAGAGAAAATCAGTTGATACACACCATCTTTGCGATGAATTCACAGTAGCTCGTGTGAAAATTACAAAAATGGATTTCAATGAATTGTTTCAATAGGTATTGATTTTATTATTAGACAAGTCGAAAAGTGAGTTTCCAGGGAAAAATAGTTCAAGGTCTCCAAAAATATGAGTAATAGCTCATTCGATTCGAGATACAATTCTGGGAAAGATATTTTTGTTTTTCTTGCTGACAAAAATTGCAATTGTTATTAACAAGAAACAATGAAAAAAGGATTAAGTTTTTTGGGAATAACTCACAAACTATGAACGATAATGAAAATAACAAAGAAGATTCTCAAAGAAGAGAAATTTCCTATAAAGAAGTTTGGACTCCCGGAACCCTACCTCCATTAATTAAAATAGATTTCCGCGCGACCACAAACATTTTTTTTTTTATGAATAATTATGTGTTCTGAATACTAGAAAGAACAAGGTCACGTTAGAAAAAAACATTTTCAACAAGTTCGGCATTTGTTAATTAGTCCTTATTTTTCGGCCGTTGTTTTAATAAAAAAACGACAAAATATCTCTAAGATTTGAGAACACATACAGTTATCGAAACATCAATTGTATATAGGGAAGTATCTATTGACTCAAACAATTTTCCTGATGAGTGAAATTCAGAAAAGGATAAATGAAAGATTATTTCCCTGTGAGAAAAAAAATTATTTTGTATGCGCAGTACTTAACTCATTAGGAAAACTGATTTATTTCTCCTTGTACATTTCTATATAGTTACTGATTCATCAATTTTTTTTTCATATTGTTAATAATCCAGAAAAAAAAGTCAAGGAAACTCCATTATTCATTCACAGACTTTTCAATCAGAACTTCCTGTCAATCAATACTGCCAAGTCCTCTGCAATTCTCTTGAAATTTGTTTTCCTGATATTTTGTCGTTTTTGTTGTGAGGCCTGGTTATAATTTGCAATGCATCTGGTCTGTCAAATCCAGAGTAATAAAGATTAACTTCGTAAATGTTCGTTGTTTGTAGAAGCGATGTTATTTGTGGATATTTGGAACGTGTCGGTTCTTATATGAGTTGCCAGAGTCAATCAAGAAACACATGTGCTGCTGGGGTATGGGAAAATAAGTTATTATGCGCCCAATTGATGTACCGCCGTTTTCATGATTAGTTTTCAAAATACTTCGGAGTTCAAATCATCTAATTTACAGTATTTTGAAAGGAAACACCGCAATTTATCTTTCTACAATATATTTGCTATATAAATCATTCGTCATAATTCGATCATCCCTCGACATGGGGGCACACACTGATTGTTTCCCAGAGTGTGCGCCATGTTCGACTTGTAATATGCATAAGGTGATCGTAGGTCAAGCACATGGACCCAAAGTCGATCGCACCGAAATCAAATTAGGATATGACCTTTCAGCTAGGCAGTAGCGCCTCTACCAAATAGCGCAAAATGGGGATGAACTGGAATCTCGCACTCTGAGGAGCAAGTGCACAATATCGTATAGTTCCTTATTTGAATCCACGCATACGCTTTATAAGTTTTTTTCCTGCGTTTCTGAAACAATTTTTGAGAATGTTACAGCGTTTTGAAAACGCCGAGTTTTAAAACGACTCCATGACCTTGGAGAGAGAGCGTGACGTCACAATACTCTTCTGCAGTAGGCAGCGAGCACGTGTTGCTGCCGCTAATATTGAGAAGTATCATTTGTTCGCGTCAATATAAATACTGTAATTTTCAAAATACCCACTCTAGAAACGAGTTACATTTGGTGTTATGTGCCTCGTTGTGAGAATTCAGCAAGAAAAACACCACAACAATATTTGTTTTGCGTGCCCTCCGAAGGAAGAAAAGAGAAAAAGTGGTTTTATCCCGAGTACATACCAACAAAAACACAATTGTTTTGCTGCGCAAATCATTTCACTTTGAAAAATTTTATATGGAAAACTACATACAGTATTCATTAACGGATACTGGAAGAAAATTTAAAAAAGATCTACTGCCCCACATTTTCAAAGAGCAATTATGTACTGCAGTACTTCTAAGAGATTCATTATTATTCACAGATGAGGCTCAATCGCAATCAGGGACGTACTTGATACAATGAAATATTCCGACAAGATGATATGTTTAATTGACGGCTTGTTTTGATTATTTTGATAGAATTAGTTCATAACATAATCCAAACCTAGAATAAAATAGTCATGGCTATCAAATCACGTGGACAAATTTTAGTTCGCGCATTAAAATATAGGAGGTAATTCACGTATTTTCAAATCCGTACCTGGAGTCCCTAGCCTGAATTTTACACCTCGAACAATAGGCCATGATTACGGTATGGGATTACCATTTATAATGAGTTTCTTAGATGTCTGGTAGTAGTATACAATGGCAACAGCTTGATGCAAATTTCAGGCTGTAATTCGACCATATCGCAACTCATGCCACAATGCAGAGTCGTTTATAGACTTATTCCAAACTTCTGCTAATTCACACAATTTTTGTGTGAAAACAGTGAAAATGAAAAATCAGTCACCGGAAGTTTTATTCAATTCTTTGAATTCTATCATGATTTGATGAATAGACAAACACATGATTTTACGCCCTTTAATATTATAATAATATCGAGTAAACTGCATGTCGATTTGTTTTTCCTGAGCTGTCACTAAAAATTCGGGTAAAAAGTATTTTCCTGCATCGTTTGTGTATGGCGCAAAAACAGCAGATCTATCGAAGTCAGAAAGGACTTTTATGAATTCATTAGTTGTTCCTACGTAGATAACAAATTTTTATTTTTATTTCCATTACTATCGATTGGTCTTATATTTTACCCTCCACAGTTACACAATCCAAACAGAAAACGTTTTGAATGACATCTTCTTCACCGACTTCATTTCCACACGAAGCATGTGGCCGGTCCGAGTCCCAACAGTATTATTACGTCACGCTACCGAAATGTGTAATTGAAGTAGTTCTGTACTGATTTTCCACATCATGTCTCATCATAATTGCTTTCATTAACATTCAACTCTGAACCTTCGAGAGTGAACCTTTGAGAGTGTGAATGCTTTGACTCAAGACCGAGATTCGAAAAATCGTAAATCGTGACTCTCTAACAGTTTTCATTTTCATCTAGTTCATATCTGTGGCTTTGCCTGTTTCTCGATATTTTGTTATCCCGTTTTCCGTTACCCCGTTATCACGTTTTCCATCATCCCATTTTTCCGTTTCTGGTTTATATGGCATAATTGATCTGACAGCTTCGTGACGACTATTACAAATTCACTAACCCTTTTTCACCACTTTATGGAAGACATTTTGAAATAAGTTTCAACACGAATAATTTATTTGTTACAGAGAGCCAAAACACCCTTCTCCCCCATTTCATTCTCTTAGGGGTTGAATCTCTCAAAACAGCGAAACACATATTTCTTTACTTGAAACAAAGAACCAAGTAGCAATTTTGATTACCCAAAAAAACTAAGGCCCCCAAACCCCCTTTCCCCTTTGGAAATTTAGCGGAACTCCCATACAATCTTCCAATCATCAATCAACCTATCATTTTAACCCTTTTTCACGCATTTCTTTATTTGTAACAAAGGTTCAAATATCAATTTTTGTGACCACAACTTGGAAACTAACGATACTCCTTCACAAACTTTCAACCCCCATGTTAACAAAACCTCAAATACAATTTTTTCACCCTCACTTGAAAACTAGCGGAACTCCCATACAAACTTCCAATCCCCAATCAACCCATCATTTTGAGCCTTTTTCACGTATTTCTTTATTTGTAACAAAGATTCAAATATCAATTTTTCCAATTAAAACTAACGATACTCCTATACAAACCCCAACCCCCTTTAGGGCGGAATTTTCAAAAACCTTGATATTCCACCCTAAACTTTTAATTTCGAACGCCAGATATTATAGTGGTTCACAACACGTTCTGGGTAGCAATGCAATGGATATTCGGATTCGTTATTGAGGGTTTTTTTATATACTTTATAGCTTCAAATATAGGTGGTACTCAATAACAATATTTATTTACTGAGATACCGGTTGATAATTATATATTCATAGACAGACGGACAGACCACCTGAAAGATCTGTCTCGGTATATGGTCACCAGGTACAACGACAAAGCTGATAACCCTGGAAAGCTTGGATAGGCGGCTTGGAAAATAAAGTAGGTGTTCATATCACAATTTACCAATTGGTGAAATTTCCAAAGTACATTCTGATAATTGGAAGATAAAAACCAGATGAAAAATTGAATAGACTGCCGGTCTACGTAGAATTATTTGAATTCATGGAAACTCTAAGGTACCGCCTATGAACGCATTGACAATGACAACTTTCCTACATCTCAGTGGAAAACAGGCAACGGAATTACTTTATAAAATCAACTTCACCTGGGCGGTACTCCGTGGGGTTGAGGAAATATTGGGTTACGGTTCTCCAATGGGCTTGCTTAATCCGGTGTGTACTAACTTCAACAATATCAAAGTAGAGTATTAATATAATCACGGTTTCAGAAAGTAGTATAGATTACTCAAAGGAACAAAACTACGTTGCCAATCGCCAATAAGCATACACAATGGAAGGATGGCTCATTTCCTATCTTTGTACATTGGTCAAATTTAACTGCACATGCGCGGATTTGCATCGTCATTTGACATCACCAGAAAACCTGGATGGTTCATCATCCGCCATGAGTGCCCATGTATTTTCTACTTTTTCCATAGCAGTTTTTTTTCCTGTAACTTTTTTCCGTCGTTTTTTCAGTGTTTATGTTTGCTGAATCGTTTGACTTTCCTTTCAATGGATTCATCGTGCCAGAAGCATCTATGATTTGTCCTGAATAGGTGAAAATTGAACCGACTGTTGAATGCGTGTTGGAGCCCACTTCGTGGGCCTGACCTGATTGTTTGTAGCCAGTTGTCTTGAGGAGAGTTTGCAGTCCCAAGCCAGTCTAGACTCACAAGTGTGTGAATTTAGAGCCTTTAGTACTGCTCGGCTACCTGATAGGCTATTGATTTTTGCCCCCCTGGAGCCCTTGCCAGGCATTTGTATACGCAAATTTCTATAGCATAGATTTTTGCTTGGACAATTTTTGGGGCCTTACCTATGAGTGCCTCAAACTGGGAACCGTTACTCCCACTCCAGCCCCTTCCATCTTGAATCCATAAATAAACCAAACTGAACAGGCTGCGGCCGTGCGGTGAATGGATCAGCTTGTGGACATTCGCTTTGGCACATGCGCAGCCACGATTCGACTAACGAAGCTCTGGCAAACAGACCCATATCTAAGCTGGGAATGTCATGGCGAAAGATATATGGCACTGGGGTCTCGAAAGAAACGGTGCCGCGACGCAGCCTCCGAGAAAGAGGTTGAAATATCGGAGTAATCAGCCTGAGGCCTGTGCAGGTGGTACTACAGGGCTGGACCAACCCCTTCTTTCTCACTCACTAGTGGAACCAAATGACCACTGGAACGAAATACCGAAAGGAAATGGGGACAACTCTAGGCTTTTTCGGTTCCTTTCAGGGCACTGGAGAGGATATGACTCCGAGCGTTCTCCGAGGTCAAAGGTGGACTCTTCAGTGTGCTCAACAAAGATATTGGCCGCCCAGATGAACCTTCAGCACCGTAAGGTAGTCACGTCAGTACTTGCAGTTGCTAGGATGAAGACTCTTGATCAAGAACCATGGATGCACATGGATGCACACTTCATAAATACTAGGAAACTTGATCAATCCATCATCCGGTATATTCACCCTGTAACCAAGGCAATCAAAAGCGGCCTACAGATGATTTGAAATATCGATGCTATATGTATTGTCACATCACATGACACAATCCGTACTCATCAAAGTTATGTAGTGTCAACTCCACTAACGGTTGATCTACCAAAAATTCCGAGCTGAATATGCAAAGTTACCTCGATTCAAATTCCAAATCGTGTGCAGTACCGACGAACACCTATCCGGTGTCTATCGTAACGGTATTGGTCCATATATGTATTGAGTACCAATATTGATGATAAAGACAGCAAATGTGAAGCATGACCATCGCTCGGACTCTTTCTAATCGGCAACGTTGAATTGATGCACATGCGCGAAAATGGAGGCGTACATGTATTGGTTGATGTTCGGTTGCCATAACTACGCGATGGCTGGGTCAGGTTGACGAGAGTCTTATCGATATCTGAAGCCAAGCATCATCGGGCGTGGTTGGTACTTGAATGGGTGACCACCGGACAAGGAAGTTCCACGTTAAATGTCCTAACAACTGTAGCGTAGTAGCATATTCGCAGCTGCAGGCGTCTTATCAATGAGCACGAGATGGATATGCCGTCCTTCGGAGGGGATGTTAAGATGGCGGTCCCAAATTCATAGATCTTGATCTCGTGAAATAACAGAGGATTCGGCAAAATTTCCGGTTGGGAGGAGTGTGCTCACGGGCGTCGGTGTTTAGCCTTGGTAGCAGAAATAGGCTGACAGACCACACAGGGTGTTTTTGTGATTTGTGTCTCTGATCAGTTCTGTGATTGTGCTTTTGTCGCCTTCAGGGTTATATCAGTTCGTTGTGAAATATTTTGAGGTTGATCCTTCGATGTAACATATTTTAGAACAAACTATTCCATGTACTTATGTGAGTGTTTTATACAATTTTCGGGAGGTGTTCCGAAATAATTCTAATAATGAACCGTAGCAATTTATTTTGTATGGGTAATTTTCTATTGATACGGCTCCACCGCGTTGGTACTTATGTATTTCTATCCCTGTTTGCACATGATAAAAATCTCATGATGGAGCGGAAAATGATTTTATGAAGTGCTGTAAATTACATACAATTACTCCATTTAGCTTTCAAACCAATAAAAGTACGGGAGATGCAATCTCTTTCGCTTCCTGAAAAATTTATATTCTAGTCTGAAGGAAGTGTTTTGCGACATATCTAAAGCTCTTGACTGCCACATGAGCTTCATCTCTACAGCTTCAGAGGACGAAGCTTTAATTGGTTCAAATCCTATCTGGGTGGAAGAACCTCTCAGCTTTTGGACAAATCAAGAGGTGTTCACTATTTTGGCAGACAACACGACTATATTATCGCAAGAACTCAAATAACCTTCATATGGGAGAGTAGATAAAACATTATTGTGGAATCCTGGAGGACTCCATGGATTTTCCTGAAACCTTCCGATATTACTTAGAATTTGCTTGCAGAAGAAATTTATAAACTTATATTCGTGCGCTGCTTGTTCATTGATTGTTTAAACAATGAAAAACAATTTTGTCAGGCAAATTTCATTCAAATTGATGCTATAGGGATTTTTAAGGTTGCTGAACGAGATTATGACATTGAAAAAACGATGGCATGGCCAGTCGTAAATATAGATTTCATGAATGATACTTTACAGCTACCTATTTTTTATTTATGTGTACATCTCGGAGAAAAATTTTGGGCTCAGAGTTGTGGAACTAATGAAGCTCTATCGAATAACTCATAGTTTGTTTGGGAAAAAATTTTCAAATCTTTCAACAGCCCATTTTGAGAGCATTGGACCATTTTCGAAATTAGCCGAGGTATTCATGAGAAGTATTTTTGTTTCATTCGGTTAAAAATGTGGCCTCCACTCAACAAATTTCGTTATATCCCATATATAAGTTTCAATATCACATTTAAAACTAGAGTTTTTGAAGCATGGCCTCAAAATTCAAATTTGTAATTTTTTTAAATTATTCAATATTTTGAGCTCTGTAATTTTCGACACGAATTTTTTATTTTTTTTTTCAAATTGTCTTTTATTTATTCGTCATTTTGAGAGAAATCTGTGAGAATTTCAGATGTTTATCAGAAAATTAAAAAAAAATGATTTAAGACAGAATTCTGCTTTGACGTAATTTCATTTACATAGTATTCCCATACATATTTTTCCACTCTCAAAAACATGACTTCACGTTAGCTACATTTGTTTTCTTTCAGTGAAATTTTCGTAATGTTAATTTAATCAATTAGATCAAAAGTTATAACAAATTTAGTTTGAAGCGTTCGTGGCTGCGTGCTCCTCCAGGCTGCACTTCAGAGTCGCTGCCTCACATTTTTTTTCGCATGTAAGCAAAAAACTCTGCATCTTACAGTTTTTATTTCAAAAAAAATTTTAATCACCTTTTTGATGTAAGATTTTCCATTTTTGCGAGTGGCACCATTATTTTAATTTTTTTTTTAATAATCAATATACAATGTAATTTGGCAACTTATTTGTTAAATAATAAATTAAGCACACACTTTACGAATGGTAACTTTCTATATATTATTCCTTACATCATCACTACTGTACAGTGAAAAAATCCCACAGTCCCCTAATTTTCTGAAGCTAAAATCTAATATTACTCCACTACTAGTAAAATGACTCGTATATGTATGAGTTAATTTGAATCTCCTCTGAACTACCTTTGACCATTGTAATAATTTTTTTCAACTTTTGATTGTAATGTATCTAGTAACTAGCAAGTCAAATAACCCTTTTAGTACTTTTATATTTATTTTTTATATTATATATATTTTGTATAAAACAATTCCCATGAGATGACAATCTTCTGTCTGAAAGTATTGGAAAATTCTAAATATAGTGGATATTTTTTTCCAAAGAGCCATGGGACCCTCTGTGGCGGTTTGGAATTCACTAGCCAAAATCAAGATATCCCCATAGAATTCATGTGTTTATCAAAAAGTGATAATTATCCTAATCATAGTCATTAGCCTTATCGATCTTGGGAGTGAGCCTTGTTCTTCCGAACAACTGCTTGGTTTATTCCATGGATTATTTCATGAGGAGAATCGATTCTCTGGTACCCTTCTTCTATCTGAAATGAACTACAAGCACTTTCCGTGACAGTATGAAAAGAACGAAGTACAGAATTACTTAAAACAAACACATCAACTGCATTATGAGTGGATACCCTGTGTAATCTGTTGTTGAAGTTGACTCTACTATAAACGATGTTGGATGCCATACGAGGATATCCCTTCATCAAATAGGCAGGTATCACCGAGTTCAACCTTAACTTTCGAGATACGAGTGAAAGCCCCAGATTTTTCAGATTTCCTACACATATGACTTCTGTGGTGATGATGTTTCAGAACTTGACTAGAACGAGTGGAAAGCTGAAATAGAATCACGAATATCAGGTGTACAAGAATTCCAGAAACAAATGATGAAACAGGATAGAAAATATACGGAGCAAGGCCAAAAGCCAAAAAGTACTAATGGTCCCACCATAGTTTTTCATCTGAATAGATTGATCCGGGAAGTCTGTTCGTTAAAGTTCGGCGGAAAACATATTGCTATTCCATCTTATAGTCAGGCTACAATGAGAGACCTAAAATCTCCGTAGGTAGTCTTCTGAGCCTTTGCAAAATGAGAGTAATGAGCTTCTATGAATGGGTAAACACTTTATCGGTTAATATTCCTTTGATGTTTGCTTCAGGTTGTCGGAAACATACTCTTATTTGAAATTCATCGTTTTTTGGAACTGGCCCATAAACTATTAGTTTTATACCATTTTTAGCAGATATTTATTAGAGTAGTGTCAGTATAAGATGCCTGAAAACCCTGGTGTATTCACTGATTCGATTTTGTTTAGAATTTTTGGGGGACAACAAATGAAAAACGTTAAATTCTCCTAAGAACTTTATTAGTAGATGGCGCGGTTAAGGAATGTTTGTTGTTTGTGTCACGCAAAATGTCAAACTTCAAACCTATGAATTTTTTTTTTCTTCAACATTACTTATGCAAAAAATTGTGAATTGATTGTTCACAAAGATTATGAATCTACAAACAAGATCCCGCTCAGAACAGTTGGCGCGAAAATGAGATGAAATCCTCGAAACTTACTACAATGTTTACATCTGTCTGTCAAAAATCAGATTTTTCTTGAAGTCTACCTGGCGATTTTTTCAAAGTGATTTCTTCCCAAATGGTCTTTTTGGGATCATGGAAACTTTCACGAAGGAATGAGAAAAGGTGGGAGAGTGGACTGATGCCTCGAGATGATGAATTAACTTGAGAATCGAGGGGATTAGAAAATGTCCCCGATGACATTGTTCCATTTAACTTTCAGATACAAACTATTACCAAGCCATTCACTGCCCATCTCTGCCAGACTAATACCTCTCCAACAACCTTCTGATATGAATAAAATCAGAGAGTTCATTGTAGATATCATAAAATCTGTTGATGAAGTTGAGAAATCGATGAATCCTGGTGTGTGACAGTCTAGGCTGCTTCCAGCCATCTTAGAATGACTTATCAAAAAAGGTGAGCCCTACTCACAAGGGTGAGGAGAGAAAACAATAATCTGAATGCTTCCTTTTAATTTTTCAGTAACACCCCGCATGAGATAATCGGAGAAGGAGGGGAATCGTATATGAATAGCAAATCTCTAATTTTTCACAGGTACTGAAAACACATGGAACGTGGAAGCAGAATCTCACTCTGTCCTTTTGGTCTCCGTCAAAATGTCTTCTTTGACAAATGTTTGTATTATTTTCCATGAAAAGGATAGCACTGCTTGGTGGGTTCCCAGTCACTTTCAGATGCTTCGAATACGGAAATTTCACCAGAACCGATCTCTTGCATTTGCTGCTGTTCTCATCTTGGGATAGACTTTTCTTCTAGTTTACTATTCACTATGTTTTGTGTAATGTATCACTTCCTGTAACCCATACCTTTTATCATCCAATTGATCTTGAGTTTATTTGTGAAAATTTCAAATCCATCCATCTTAATGATAATTGAGCTCCCAAACTAATGTGAAAAACTAATTTTGAGTCGGCGCCAAACAAACAATCATCGAAGATCATTATATTACTTTGAAGGAGTAATCAAAACGCCGCTGTGCTTTTCGCTGCCATCATTCAACGTTTTACCTGATTCAATTGTTAGTTTGTTTGGCGCCGACTCAAAATTAGTTACTCACATTAGTTTAGGAGCTCAATTATCATAAAGACTAAGAAGGTTTATTTTATTTTTTGCTTTCCAGTTGATTTTTCCGTCGGTTTCATTTTTTGTTGAAAAGTTTTTATTTTACTTATTTACTTATTTTACTTACTACCCACTTAAGTTTTTATTACTTCCAAAATACCTACTCACCTAGCTTAGTTCAACTATTATCTGTTGAATAATATGATTATTTACTTTAACTATTTATTGTTATATAATATACATTATTTTTGTAAGTTCTGGTTAGTTAATTTCATCACTCTGTATATAACTCCATCCTTTCATATAATGTAATTATTGTGTCGGATGTAGGAGGATCTATCAATGTCAACTACATATAGTGCTTCTCAAAAGTTCCCCCCCCTCTTATTTTTGGAACGATTATACATAAACAAGTGAAATTTGGAAACTGAATATTAGAGGTTGTAAACTTTCCTACTGGTGATAATAGATGACGAAATCGTTGGAGATGACGTCACAAGGCCATTGTGACCAATAATTTTGAATGGAAACCTACGGCAAGCGACACCTCTTTTGAAAGGTATCGAAAGAACCTATTCAATGATACTAATTTTGTTTGTGTTTATGGCAGTTTTGGCAACTCGCTTTTGAAAAACGCAAAGCTGTGATGAATTTAATCAGTTAATACTAAAATTCCAAATTCAAGCTCTGCCTCTGGATAGTTCTCAAATAAGCTAACGTTTTTGTTAGTCTCCCTAATCCGACGTTTTTGTAATTGTCCAAGTTTTTGTACATTTAATAATTTGTGTATTGTTGATCGAACGTTAAACTATTTCAGCAGCTTTTGGTACTTTTAATATTTTTGTACATTTTAATAATTTGTTAAACAGTTGTGAGCTGAACGTTCAAGTGCTTCAAGAAGCGAAATGGTACGTGCTTAAGGTGATAAAGTAGCAGCGATCTTGATTCTGAAACTGGACAAAATATTCATGCAGCAGAACGCATTTTTAATGAGAGGTTTCCCGATCGCCCCGTTTCGAGGACTTATCTGAGGGAGCTTCTTCGTAAGTTTGAAACAACGGGTAGTATTAATAATGCGAAACGATCTGGCAGACCACAAATTTCTGATGAGAAAAAAATTGATATACTGGCAGAAGTAACAGTTAATCCTACTTCTTCAACAACTCACGTTGCATCTACCTGTGAAGTCAGTCGAAGAACAGTACACAGGGTGTTGAAAAAAAAACAAATTTCATCCATACAAATTGAAAATGGTTTATCAACTCTCAGACGACGACCCAGACCGAAGACTAGAATTGTGTGAAAATATGGAAACTAAAATTAACCAACAGCCAGACTATGTCAAAACAATTTGTTTAAGTGACGAAAGTACTTTCTATTTGAATGAAAATGTAAATACACAGAATGTGAGGTATTGGGGTGACGCAAATCCTCACCTGTTTCGTGAAACACATACCCAATTTTCCCAGAAGGTGAATGTTTGGGCAGGTATCCTGAAAAAACCACATCATTGGGCCTGTTTTTTCAAATACTAATTTAACTGGTAAGGTTCATCTGGAGCTGTTGCAAAACGCAATAGAAAAGTTAATCCTTGAAATTTTGGAAGATAATCCAGATGAATTCGGCAATGTGGAAATAACATTCCAACAGGATGGTGCTCCTCAACACTTTTACGGTATTTGGATGAGGATTATCGTGGTAGATGGATTGGACGACGAGGTTCAACGGAATGGCCAGCTCGATCACCGGACCTCACACCTTTTGATTTTTTCTGTGGGGGTACCTTAAATTGAAGGTTCACGCGTCTGAACCTGACAATATTGACGTTTCAAAACAACGTATTGTTGCAGAATGTGAGGCTGTTTCCGCAGACACATTTGCAAAAGTACGAGAAGAGTTTAAAAATAGGATATTTCACTGTCAGGAGGTGAACTCTCAGAACAATTTCTTTAAGTAGATACTGATTCTCAAATCTGTTATTAATATCATACTGAATGAAATTTAAATTTCAATGTTTACTAATGAGCCATTGAAACTGCCATAAACACAAACAAAATTAGTATCATTGAATTGGTTTTTTTGATACCTTTTGAAAGAATTGTCGCTTGCTGTAGGGTTCCATTTGGAATTATTGGTCACAATGGCCTTGTGACGTCATCTTTGACGATTTCGTCATCTATCATCACTAGTAGGAAAGTTTACAACCTTTAATATTCAGTTTCCAAATTTCACTTGTTTATGTATAATCGTTCCAAAAATAAGTAGGGAGAAGGGGACTTTTGAGAAGCACTGTATGTGTGTCAATGTTCACAAGTGAAAAATCAATCATTTCCTATTGTTCTATCCGTAGGGGTGGATCATTTCATTCCAAATCGGAATATGATCAACTATGAGGTATACCCTATCTAATTAAAGAAGAATCATCCAAAACGAAAACCCACTACAAGTTAGACTGATAGAATCGGTTAACGGACCAAAATTCATTGGGTGAAATCAATATCCTCCATTTTGCTACCCTTGGGATGAATTTTTTGTTCAAATTCAAATGGGACCAACTTCTAAGTACACCCTATCCAATGAAGGAAGAATCATCGGAATCGAACTGCTCTGTAAAAAAATATACGCGTCGACTAGAGAACCTCCTTCTTCTTGGTTTCGTCGGTTGAAAATATCACCGAACGGTGGCGCTGTCAACATACTTCGACTCGCTATAATGCCAAATCCAAAAATGATATGACGCTTTTAACTCTGTATGATAGGGTCGAAACACAGGTATTCCAGTTAACTTGAATAATTTCATGGTTTCAATGAACTGGCATGACAAGGAATCTCGTGAACACCTTGGGCTATGTTCCTACCCTTGAGTGACATAAAATCCCCGATCAGTGCCCTCAGATTTGTCAGTTCAGAGCTTGCATACGTCAGTCAATGCCCTGTACATAATTTCATTGATATTTTGGCCCATGAAAGTTGTCTGTCATTTTCCTGAGAACACCATGGAAGTCATGGAAACGTGGAGATAACTCTGCCAATGTATTTATCTCCTGAACAACTTCAAGAAGATCAGTGGGCGTCAATAACTGCATCGTAAGGATAGGAAGAGAAGATTACAGAAGAACTGGAAGCGAGATGGGGAAATAATAAATTTGTGAAAATTTCCTGGAATTTTTGAAGTTTGTGGTATCATTATGATCATTATGATCAGAGTGAATGATCAGAACTGACATTATATTCTCCCATTCACTGCTCTGAAGTCGAAGGTGTATGTGGCATCATCTTATCGGTGCTTGAGCTAGAAAAAAATATGAGGGCTAGATTCATTCTTGAAAAAGGCGATGAAACTTCTTTGGATTGGGTTTTTTTATGAATGATTCATGGAGCAGAAGAAAACAGTTGCTTCCCAATCTCAATACCATTTTTCATTGTGAATATTTTGTTTCAGTTGGTAGGAAGTACATGATATATTTCTTCATATCCAAGTACAACTTAGAGCCGCTACTGTTCTAGATTATAGAGCCAATGATCGGACCGACCCAGTCTGGGCGTCTTTGTCTAGCGTGATGGAGTTTCGTTGTCAAAACTCTAATTATATTTCCTTGTGGGTTGAGATTATATCGACGAAATATGCATTGGGGAAACGAATAAGGAGAGGTGAGGAAGATAGGTATGAAATATGTATGAAAATCTATTGGGGGATTTAATTTTTAAGAATGATGAAATATGGATATTGGAATTAAGGGTGCAGAGAATGAAGACTGACAGGAAAGAAGATACTCATTGAATACTCATGGAAGAGCTTGGAAATATATAACATAAAAGAGGGAATGCTAACGAAAGAATAGGAGTCACAGGGAAATTATCCTTCTGCACACGGAATCTGAATCTGTGAACAAGTTCCACACATATTCTGAGGAATAAGACTTGTCATGCACAGATGAATGGAAAAAATTATAGAAACATGCCCAACTAACATTATAGAAAAATTATACTGAGCAGAGGGGTAGAATGGCTTGGAGAAGTCTGAATTCGCCTATTTTTGACCAAATATTCTACCTTCAAACTCAAAGTTTTGATTCGTTAAAACCAAAACCCAATATAGTTATTGGTTGGTTAAATTTCACCTGAAGGTGACCAGCAAAATGTGTTCAAAATACTTGAACTTTCTGGGAATACTTTCTAGTAAATATTAACCTTATTATTACCTCATGTACGTTCACATAGTCAGGAATAAACAACTATACTATACACTCTATATTACCTATTTTGGCACCAATTAATTTCCTGGGCACTTTTCGTCCTAGTTTGTAACTACTGTTCCACAATGAGGGCGAAATTACTAAAATATTTGTCTAATAAGACTAAATGTCTACAACGAAGTCGAAGTTACCAAAAATGAATTCCTCATAGTAACTCGGTCTATTATCAGATATTGAAGCCGGAATCGATTCGGATGAGCATGACATGATACAATTTACTCTCCCCAAATAATTTATTTTGGAGCCGAATTTTAGAAATCTATAAAATGCCAAGTTGAAATTCGAATAGAATTAATAAACGATACAAGTATACCACCAACTACAATCGATTAGCTGCCAGAATGGGAATATAATCCAAACCTACACTTCCCAAAGTCCAAAGATCAGAGCTTCAGAGATCAGATCATGTTACTTATGTGACACATAAGGATATTCTACTATGTGCTCCACGTCTTTTAATGACTTCAACATTTCAAAACATCATCATCCATTTTTATGAATAAAATACTAAAGCAAATGCCGGTAATGGATGGATTGACAGAATGAACAGAATAATGCATAGATGAGTTGGTCCAGCTGAAGCGAGGGGGAAAAAAATGTATTGAATAAAGAGCAAGAGAACGAAAGCAAATAGCAGAACAATAAATGATTGATGTGTTGATAAGATGACTTCGAACATTTTAACACTAATCAATGCGGCGTCCGGAAACGTCGAATTGAAGTTTTTAAGGTAGTAACAATTGGCAAACAATTGAATTGGATATTTCTAGCATGACATTCTGCAAAGTAATTCTAAGAGTATTTTCAGACTATACGGAACCTTTGGATCTTCTTTCACATGAATTGTCAAGTGTAGCCTAATAGGCTCTTACTCTTCCAACGGGAATAAGTGGGCACACGCCTATTCACGATTGGTTTGAATTTTGGAAGACGTCAATTTGGTAAATTGACGTCTTGGCAGTTTTTCTCCAAAAAAGTGACCGAGATATGGTTCAAATTTGAAATGAATGTTTTGATGCGAGAGAGTTACAAGCATTAAACTGGGCCTGTAGAAGTAGGTAGCCCATTACTCAAGTTAGTGCCTGGGACGCTTATAACGGGTGGGGTCATCTATAGCATAATTAGTGGCTTTTCTTATGAGAGGGTTCTCATGCGACTCAATTTGGTAAATTGACGTCTTGGCAGTTTTTCTCCAAAAAAGTGACCGAGATATGGTTCAAATTTGAAATGAATGTTTTGATGCGAGAGAGTTACAAGCATTAAACTGGGCCTGTAGAAGTAGGTAGCCCATTACTCAAGTTAGTGCCTGGGACGCTTATAACGGGTGGGGTCATCTATAGCATAATTAGTGGCTTTTCTTATGAGAGGGTTCTCATGCGACTCCGCATAATCGAATACCTTCCGGTTGCGTTCTTCAATATGCTCCTTGATGGGGAGCAGATTGAGGTCTTCGAGTATCCGAACGTTCCGCACGTACCACGGAGCGTTCGTTATCATACGCAGACTATACGGAACGCGGCCATGTCAAATTACAATTTTTCAGCAATCACTACACACCACCTGATATTCAAAATGTTATGATTGGCATTTCTCTCCGAATAGAGATTCCCTCCTACACGAGAAAACATTATCATGGATTTTTTATGGAAAATGTGAACTGAATACAATTATCGCGTACTATTTGCAATACCACTGATATTTGATTTTCAATTCCAGAATAAACACTCAATTTCAGAATAATAATACTTATTCCGGGGTTCTGTAGTATATATCGTTTTCTTTGAGTAACTAGGTATAGGCTAGACAGAGATACTTGGTTTTACCATCAACAAAAGAATTAGAAAATAATGTTTATGTTTTCTCTGTATTAGGAATTGAAATGATTATTCTAGTGTTTCTGCTCAGAATATCGAATAACATCAATATAAATTCATTATCCACGATTCCAATCCAACCAGAGAACGTAACGTATGAACATATCGCATGAAAAAACATCCCATAACAAATTTGTATTTCTTCACGTGACCACAATATGATGGGAGAGAAAGATAAGGGAAAATGAACTCCAAAGTAAGGAATAAAGGTTACTTTCGACTTTGCATGGAGCCTATGTGTTCTCAAAGTTGAAATTTTAGGAACATGCGACTTAAAGTGTGGGATAGACACCATATTTTTTGGCGTGAAGCGTTTCCGCCATTGCCAAAATAATCCACAATTTTCTTGAATAATCGACTATATTTTGATGATATATAGTCGGAAAATAGGTGTATATGATATGTACATACATACTTCATCTATGAAATTCGTTTCTGTAGTGTTTGATGAAAAAAGTTGAGGAAGTACACTTAATTTTATGAATTTTTTCCATACAATTTTGATATTTTGAAGGGGCCCACTTATTTTACATAAGTGAAATTCAACATCATTATAGAAAAGTTCGTATCGCGAATGAAATCCGAACTGGATGTGAATGCGAAACCATCACTTGCATAAATGATTATCTGCTGTACGTTTCTTGAAGTTTTTTTTTCATACGCCATGTTCACCTTCAAAGCTTTCACGAATAAATATGTAGGTTAAGATATACAATATGCAGTAAACATTCATTATATTCTCCTAACCTTCTACTTTTCGTTTCAATATAGTGTATATAACCTGGAATAGGTGGAAATGACTAAATATTTACCATCAGACGACTATTCTGAAGGCAATTTTACCTATTTATGCCTTCGACTTGTTAGACAAAATGTCTTGATTGCCCAATTTTCGACTTCTGAATTACTTCCATCTTTTTTTCCATATTGGTAAATTAGGTAATTATAACGTAAGAATTACCTTCGCCAATTTGGGCGCCGACCTATTTGAAGATCGAAATGAAGTAAATTTTACTTAAAATGTTTGTTGGTTGACCTGTGGGATCGAATATTCATTTTCTTGGAATATTCCGGAGATATTGGTCAAATATTGCATTATCTGAATCATGTTTATGGACCTATTAGTGTTATAATAGAAATATAATTTTCAGGCTCATTCAGTAGTAAAACTTGAACTTGGTGAGCCAATATCAGATTTAACGCCATTGTATGCTTAAAATGTAACTAAATTCCACTTTTCCACAGAATTATTCTCCGTGAGGAAGAATTTCATGGAAATAATGAAATTTTAATGTTTTTACTACCGAATGGGAAGTATACAGTTACTTAGAATTGTGCTGCCAAAGGTTTCATCGGCGGGATCTGCAGGAGCTTTAGTCGATTCCATTTTGTTCTTCTGATTCATGTGATTGAGAAAATAATGGGGGAAAAAAGTCCTACTTCCGTTAGTATGGTAACTAGTTCATAATATCGTTTGTAAAAGTCGAATGCAATGTCAATGGTAACTAGTTCATAATATCGTTTGTAAAAGTCGAATGCAATGTCTTCATAATTTTTTCGGAGTTTTCGGAAGTCAATTCATCTTGTTTGGTTTCCTGGGTTCAAAACCACGTAGAAACGTGAAACGTAAAAAGAAAAAAACAATCGATTAATCTGTATGTTTGAATCAATGGATAGGAAGATGTGGAAAGGTGAAATACGATATTTTGCAATAATCATTGAAAACTCGATAGCAAAAAGCATACTGAGCGTTTGACAATGGGTACTGAGAGAAGAACGTTGAAAATGTCAGTGAAGAAAATCTTAGCTTATTTTGCTGTTGATCTTTGAACTCATGAAGCCAATACTCAATGTTCAACTCTAAGCTGATCACAGAAACGTATTTTTTTTAACTGAAAAACAACTGCTTTCGTAGCAATAGGAACTGCATAGTAAAAAAACAAGGTGTGCGGTCGGGAGAACCCCGTCAGGAAGGAAGTTCCTCACGCTTTTTTTTCTTTTTCGATTCGCTGAGCATATGATTTCACTATTGTCTCTCTCTCGGAGTAAATAATTACTCGAATCACATGTACATTAAACGTATTTCAACAGTAAATACAATTTTATTAACTAACTAGGTTGTATAACACATACTTGCTGCACTGTCCATTTACCGAAACTTCACCTCAAAATAGCAATAATTAGAGAATATAACTCAAGTAAGATTTAGAACCAAAGAACAAATATATTTTCTAGTTTGCTCCGGAATGTTACATGCGCAATAGAAATATTCAATTGCACAACGCTCATGTGCTACAAACTCTCGAATAATTTCAAAGACCAAACGGAGCTGCCGTGAAACGAGGGACTACCAAGCCAGAGGTCTGGGGTTGAATCGTCAAGACGACCATGTTTTTTTTAAATTTATTTATATTCTAACATTTTAAACACATTTCATTCGGTTACTCCATTGGCCAGGTTTTCTTCAACTCCGAATGTAACTCGATATGGAGAATAAGATTATTTATATTTGTTTATATTCGTCACTAAGGAAAAAGCGTTATGGTCCCTCCATGGTTCCAAACGATCCAATAAATGGATCAATGTCGAGGTAGCAGAATATGTGGCCTTCAATCTCATGTATCCACCATTTTGTGTTTCTTTTTTCTCAATTGTCATTATACCATGCAATACTGTACCTATATATCCTTTTTCCAAACTCCTTCGCCACAGTAAAAGGTATTTTATTCCGTATAATACTATTCGTCATAAACCTATATAAATTGATGTGCTACATATTCAATGGGAACCAATAATCCAACTTCAGCATACAAAAAAACATATGAAATTATGTCCAAATAAATGATAGTTTGAAAAACTAAAGAACACGCTCCAATGGAAAACTAAACTAAAAAGTAGAAAATAATTTTAAATGAGTTTGAAATGAGAATACAGTGATTAACAACAAATTTATCTCATCGTAAAAAGCGTGGGGTGCTTGATGTCAATTGTTGTTAATATTTCATAGACATATATTGGTAAAAGTAGAATCATTATGAGAATATCTTAAAAAGCACCCCACGCTTTTTCACGATGGAATAAATTTGTTGTTAATCACTGTATTCTTATTTCAAACTCATTTAAAATTATTTTCCACTTTTTAGTTTTGTTTTCTATTGAGGCGTGTTCTTTAGTTTCTCAAACTATTATTATTATTCTTTTTTTTTCTATTATTCTTCAATTTTGAATAGAATCGGACCATTATCACAAAACTCGTCCACCATTTTAGAGTCGCCATCTTAAATCCTTCAATTTTGACAAAATAATCATAATCTCCGACCCCAAAAACCCCCACATACCAATTTTGAATAGAACTGGACCATAATCACAAAACTCGTCTACCATTTTGGATCCGCCATCTTGAATTTTTCAGTTTTGACAAAAGAATCATAATCTCTGACCACGAAAACTCTCAGATACCAATTTTGCAGCGAATCGGACCATAATCACAAAACTCGTACGCCATATTGGAGCCATTCTGTTTTTTATTTTCAAACAAGAATCTCTCAATGCATTGTCACCGGAATTATGTACACCTGCCAAATTTCAAATCATTCGTCTGGAAGTGGGTCAAAATCGCGCCCAAAAGAGTCGGTTACAAACAAACATACGGTTATAAACATACAAGTGAAACTAATATGAAGCGTGTAAAAAGGATATAATCATCGAAATACACGTTATATCTGATATATGGAATTCTCGTGAAACGGTGTTTGTAATCAAACTCCTCCGAAATGGCTCGACCAATTCTCATGAAATTTTGTATGCATATCGGTTAGGTCTGCAAATCGGACAACATCTATTTTTCATCCCCCTAAATGTTAAGGGTGGTCCACACCTTAATTTTTTATTTATTTTCCAGATATTTTTTTTTTTATGATACAGCATTCAAAAATACATACCACCCCAAATTTTCACCCTTCTACAAACAACCCCTATTTTTAACCGACGAAACCAAAAAGGAGGAGGTTCTCTATTCGAACCGGATCTTTTTTTCCATCATATTTTTTTATGTATGATCACGCATAACTCTTAACTGGAGCGTCCGATTCCGATAATTCTTTCAGTGGATAGGGTGTACTTCGAATTTGGTCGCATTTGAATTCAAAAGATGAAATCCACCCTTAAGGTTAGCAAAATGAAGGATATTGATCACTCACCCTCTGAATTCTGGTCCGTTAACCGATTCTATCAGGCATAACTTTGTACTGGGTTCTTCGATTTGGATGATTCTTTTTTTAATAGATAGGGTATACCTCATATCTGGATTTTGGGAGGAATTACTCACCCTTACGAGTAGAAAAATAGGGGATAATTGATTTTTCACTAGAGAACATTGGCACACACATACATAGTTGACAATGACAGATCGCTACTGACATTATTCTTATTCCACATCCGTCAAAATCAGTATATTTCATGAGAGAATGGGATGATATACGAAGCAATGGAATAAACTAACCAGAACAACAAAAATAATTCATATTACAACAAATAGAAAAAGTAGATAATCATATTATTCAACTGGTAATAGTTGAAGTAAGGTGAGTAAGTGAGTATTTTGGAAGTAATCAAAGAACAAGTAGGTAGTAATTGGTAGATTTAAGCCACAAAAAATTGAAAAATAAAAACTTTTCAACAAAAAATTAAACCGACGAAATACGGAACTGAAAAGTAAAAAATAAAAACTTTTTAACCAAAAATTAAACCGGCGAAAAAATCAAATGAAAAGCAAAAAATAAAATGAACCTTCTCAGTCTAAATGATAATTGAGCTCCTAAACTAATGTAAGTAACTGATTCTGAGTCGGCGCCCATCAAACAATTATCGAAGATCATTATCTATGAAAGAAGTCATCAAAACGCAGCCGTGCATCTCGCTGCCATCATTTTACGCTTCACCTAATTCAATTGCTAGTTTGTTTGGCGCCGACTCAAAATCAGTTACTTACATCAGTTTAGGAGCTCAATTATCATTTAGACTAAGAAGGTTTATTTTATTTTTTGCTTTTCAGTTGATTTTATTCGTCGGTTTATTTTTTTGTTAAAAAGTTTTATTTTATCGCGATTTCTATTTTATTTTATCCACAGATCCGCGATAGGGTTGCAAGATGGCATTCGAATACAATGATTTTAGTACGATAAATTGAGGACGGGATAACGGGATAAAGGAAAAACGGGATAACAGGACAACGGGATAACGGGAATAACGGGATATCGAAAAAACGGGAGAACGGGATAACAGGATGACAGGATAAGGGAATAACGGGAAAACGGAATAACGAGATAAATAAAAAAACGGGATAACGGGAATAACGGGATAACGAAATAACGGGAAAACGGGATGAAAGGATAAGGGGATAAGGGGAAAACGAAATAACGGGATGATGAAAAAATGGGATAACCTGAAGACGGGATAACGGGAATAACGGTATAACGAAAAAACGGGAAAACGGGATAACGGGATAACGGGATGACAGGATAAGGGGATAACGAAAAAACGGGATAACGGGATAAAGAAGAAACGGGATAATAGGAGAATGGGATAACGGGATAACGGGAATAACGGGATAATAAACAACAGGATAATGGGATGACAGGATAAGGGGATAACGGAAAACGGGGTAACAAGATAAAGAAAAAGCGGGATAACAGAAAAACGGGATAACAGGACAACAGGAAGCGAAAGGAGTCATAAGCATAGTCTAGATGGAACAACATGAAGGAAAACATAGAAAAAAATAAATTCTACGCGGACGAGAGTTTTCGGGAAATATAAAAGAAACAAACATATCTTCCACGAATTACCACTCGACGATAATATCCGACTTGTATTCGCATAGATATCCTACCGCTCATGTATCATTTTAAGTTTCTCGCAAGTAGAACAGCAGTTCGGATGGTTTCGTACACATTCGGAATCGTATGAGTAAGGGCTAGACGGGAATTTTTTTTAATATAATAGTTTGACAAATGTCGATACATGCAATCGCTTCTGCATGAGAAAAACCCCAAAAGATGTTGTACAGTGCCGTTCGTCTTTTCTTGTTTGACAAGAAATTAAAAAAAATAAAAAATTATGTCTCAAAACACACTTATTTGGAAAAATATTGAAAAATGTTAATTGGAAAAGTTGTTAAGAACGACATTTTATAGCTATGTACAAGTTTTGAAAGAAATCTGAGATAAAAAATAATAATCAATTTTTGCCATACAAAAAATTTCAATTTGGAAAAATACATTTCTGACAAAGAAACTCATTAGTAGAGCCCAAGAGTAATATTTTGAATAATATTTTGAAAAGATTCACCAGCTACTTCTATTTTATTCGAAGAATATTTTAAATCTGTGGATTTGCCATGTGTTCAGATGCTTCATAAGAGGTCACAGAAATATCTTCAGGACATTATAATTCCGATACTGTTTATTATTGAAAAAGAACCATGTATCAACAGAATTTTGATATGAATTTTTTATTAGAACAAAAAATTGATTCAATTTTTTACATAATTACATTTTATAATAAAATTAGAAGCTGAAATAATTATAAACCAAACAATTCAATGCATACTCGGAAGTTTGTAATCAATTTATTTTTTGTTTGAATGAAAAATTCATTTTGAAATCATGTAGATTCTAGGACCTTTATTAATAATGAACAGTATCGGGATTATAATAACCTGGATATATTTCAGTGACCTCTTATGAAGCAGCTGAATACATGGCAAATCCATAGATTTCAATTCTTTTCCGAATAAAATAGAAGTAGCTTGCGAATATTTACAAAATATCATTCAAAACATCACTGTTGGCCTTACTAATGAGTTTCTTTGTCTAAAATGTATTTTTCCAAATTAAAATTTTTATTATGGCAAAAAATTATTTTATTTTTTCATCTCAGTTTTTTTTAAACTGTACATAGCTATGAATTGTCGTTCTAAACAACTTTTCCAAATAACATTTTTCAATATTTTCCCAAATAAGTGTGTTTTGAGACATAATTTTTAATTTTTTAAATTTTTCGCCAAACAAGAAAAGACAAACGGCACTGTACAACGTCTTTTGGGGTTGCTTCTGATGCAGAAGCGATTGCACATATCGATATTTGTCAAAATTCATTAATAAAAGAATTTCTCATATGATGCGTACTTTCTGCCGGTCACTGTATGATAGAAAGAGGCAGAGAGAGAGAAAGGCGCATGGAGAGGGCATAACGCTTTTTTCTTACGTGGAGATTTCTACCAGTCATCACCTACCGCAAGCCACGTAAAGGATCTGGATGAGCTCTAACTATTGGAACCGTTTGGTACGTAGAGAGGGGGAAAACACGAGTGGACACGATTTGCTGTGCTACGGTGAATCTTCACCAGTGTCTTGGCATGCAGCGTTTGAAAGGTTAGGTTTGTTCAATCAATAAATAGGTAGTGCAGTTATTCATTCAACTTCGCAATAGTTTACTCGTTATTCTGCCAAAATGCCCAGTGGTTAGTACTATTCAATAGCGTAAAAAGAAATAGGAGTATTAGGAAAGTTATAGAAGTGTAATTCCTCTACGTCTCGTGAATCGCATATACCAAATAATTTGGTACGCCTATGGAATTACTATTAATAGCCATAGTCAGACAATGGTCCGGGTATCTTCGATAAAAATTGGTTGTTAGGTGGGGGAAGGCCAAAGTGGTCGTTTCAATACTGGATGAGCTCTAGAAGAGAATCATTGACCAGAAAATTGAGGTGCGTGAGGGGCTTGGTATAAGTTGTCTTGGAATTTTCATCGGTGGCTATTCGTAAAGGTAGAATCGTTATAAGAAGTATGTAGAGAACACCCCACGCCATTTTACATCAAATAAAATTCTTTGATCAATGACTTCATTCTTATTATTTTTAACTTTCAATTCCATATTGCTAGAAAAGCGTTTTACAAACCTCCCAACTACAGGAGAAAACTCCTTTAAAAAATTAAATTTTTTTTTTTTAACCTTTTTTTTGGAAAAAAATTTTTTTTTATAAGATAATTGAAATTGTTTTCAGAATCCCAATCTTTGATGCAAATGATTATGAAAAAAAAATTATTTAGTAATTAACGTATTTGGTAATTAACAATTTTTTTTCTACCACTTATAATTAATATTAAAGAACATTTTTTAAATCATAATTTATTTGCTTCTCGATATTCAAAAAAGTGGTTTATTTATTTTTCATTGTTTATTCAATATAAATTTGTTATAAACAATTATTTTTTTCTTATCTACTCAAGTAACAAAAACAACCATAGTGTTTTTTGGAAAAATTGTTTTTTAGATTTTTTATCGAATTTTATAATTGCCGTTCTCCGTAACCTGGTTTTCCATCTTTTGAATTATTATAATTTATAAACTAATGGATATACGATCAAAACACTTGAGACTTATCATTCTCCATGAATCAAAGAAAAAATTAGTTTGAAACTCAAGCTGTTACCAAATTATTCATTCAATTTATTGCAATTGTTTATAAAAAATACTTTAGAAAATTATTTTTTATATTGAATGTTTAAATATCTTATGAACTATTACAAATATGGAATAACTTCAGTAACTTGTCATTCAACGTTCAATAATAAACAATTTGAGCTTTCAGATTGAAGTCTCACTCTATTATTTTTTGAATTATGAATGAAAATATGTTGAAAAAAACTATATATATATATATATATATATATATATATATAAGCATTTTTTTCCATACCAGCTATATTCGGAGGCAAACATATTAGTGAGCATGGAAGAAGTCATACAGAGTTCCTCCTCCTATTTTTGAATTTCATTTAGGTACCTAAAAAAGGGTTCTAGAAAAAGAAATAGAAAAACATACAACTTATCTACAGCAGCTTTGGATTTCGATCCAGTTTACAAATATTCTTCCGAAAGAATCATTTTTTCAGAGCAATCAATAGGAAAATGTTCGAATCCACCATAATCATCTTCATCACATGTTTACTGTTGTAGGAATTCACACCATTTTTAATCTGGGCACTGTCACATTTGGAAAACTCGTGTATTGTGGCAAATGTAACGACGTGCTTCTCAGCATTTCTCAAAATATCGAAAATCAAATAGCAAACACATAAATGCATTGGAAATAATGGATATTTATAGGTTATGTCCTTTTTCCATTGATATTTACCTGTATTTGGCCAATATATAATTCTCTTTGGAAACAATCAATTGCTACAGATGAAAACCATAATATCCAGACCAAGAGGGTATCAAAAATGAAGGCAAATAGAAAAGAACACGACTCAAAAATAACACCAATGCAAAACGCCATAGACGATCTTTTTGTTTGGATTCGGTGCTATGACTATGACCTTCCTCAACAAAATAAAATGACAGACGTCGCCAGTAATTATGCGTATAGTATGGCCAGGCTGTTGCAGGTGGTCCCCGCGACAACGTATAAGTTTTGAAAAGCTATAATTTGTGTATCTACGAAAATGTTTAAATTAATTCATGATTGCTATGGATATATCATGGCCATCCCTAGGATATCTCCTGGAGGATATCCATTTCAAATCCGTCGATGCTGAATATCCATTTCAAATCAATTATAAAAACGAAACATGAGAAAAAAAAATACCATATGTACGAGCATGAAAGAAACTCAGAAATTGACACAATAAAAATCAATCTTGCAATTTAAACTTATCCATATTAGCTCCGGATATCTTATGGCCATCCATATGATATCTTCTGAAGGATATCCATTCCAAATTTGTCGACGAATATCTTATTGATGCCCATTTCAAATCCAGTAGAAAAACGCAAGATGAGATTTAAAAAAAAAAAAATCTATATATGTCAAGCATGGAAGAACTCCAGAAATAGACCATTGAAATCAATCTTGCAATTAAACACATTCATAATTGCTGTGGATACTTATGGATAGGATATCTTCTAATGATATCATTCCAAATCCTTCGGAGGATATCTCATGGATGTCCATTTCAAATCCAGGGATATCCCGACCAGAATCGGACATGAAATGGATATCCATAAACTTTGTCATTACAAATATCTGAATTTTTCAATCTATCATATATCTACAGTAGACGTATAGGCGTAGCAGGAGACGTGGGGCATTATACAATTACCATCGGGAAATAGGGTACAATGCGGGTGCACGCGTTAACATCAGCGGGGGTGTTCCCCAATTTTTTCGCCTGCAGGTAGGTGTGAAGCATTTAGAGTACGGACTAGCATCTCTCCTCTATGAACACAGAGGGGTTGATGTGTGTGTTCCCCCACCTCCTCCTCATACCCAATAGGATCTTGCATATCCCTCGATGGGTCTCCCATTGTATATATGTATATATTTTATGTAATGTATTGTGTTTTATAACCCCCCTGGGGATAACCTGAATGTATTTACAGAAAATGAAGCAATTTTGCTTTTGATTTTGATCCGTCCCATGAACAGAAGATCCCAGGTTCAAATCTCAGCAGAATATAACTTTTTTCTATTTAAAATGCCCTGTCGACGTACAGCGTACGAAGTCAGGGTATGACGTAGGCAGCGTCGATCTGGCAACGGCGCATGAGCTGAGCCGGCCCCTGACGTCACAGCATGACGCTTGCGTCGGCGCGCTGATGTTCCGTCACTTTGGCGGGGCAGTCTCCACTGTTTCGTTGGAGTGGGGGGACCTCTATTCGCTGTGTGCTAAACTGATAATGCCCTCTAGTGACTCGATAGCTGAAGTTTTCCTGTTTTATTTCCAATACTCACTATGTAAAATTTTTTTTTTTATAATTCCTGAATAGTCTACAACGATTTAAAAAAATTGTGCTCACTACTAGTTCCAGATGAATCAAAGTTTTTTCTGCCCAAAGGAAAAAGTAATTAAATGATGAAAAATATGTGTATTGATACGATAGTTCACTGCATTTGGAGGTTATCCATGTGAAGTTATGACATTGTCTCAATGATATCTTGAATATCATATTCCACTTCTACCCTTGCAACGATGTAAGAACGTTGGACGGTCCCTAAATAATACAAACACGTTCAACACTCTCTAGCACGTATAAATGTCAACAAAATATTGCGTATTGCTCTTACAGTACAAGTAATGATGTTTAATCTTAGTACTTGAACTGTATTACATTTAACATCAGTTCACATGTGAGGCCAATTGCTTTCGTAGTTCGTGAAAATCAAAACATAAATTAATATTCCTCTGGGAGGTACTTTGTCCTGATAGAATGCCGTGTATGATAGACAACTCGGAAAGACATCAAAAGTATCTCTGTATTCTGTTTATGAGGCTGATTGATCAGTTTACAACCAGGCGTTCCCGAACTCGCAGTTTAAGTCGCTATTTGCTTTTCATGACCGGCTAACACCGTCCCACAGAACTTGGTTGATACTTTTACTATCCTCTTTAGATGATCGAATAGAAAACATAAAATATCTAAATATTTATCGAATGAAAACCTCACGTCCCGGAGTTAGAGATTGGAATATCGTAGAATAACAGAACACTTATCGCTTTGCTGCAGTTTTTGTGATGCAGTTGGAAATGTATAAAATTCATACCCACTATTTTTGCAATAGACTACACAGCAATAGCGAGGGCTCATTGTTATTATATGTATGTTGTTATTATACTACCCAACCGTGACCGTTGCCTCTACGATAATAATGATGTTTATTTATCTGAAGTATGGTAGGTACAATATTTTGAAGTAATTTGTGAATAAACGGAGAGACCTCAGAAACAGAAAGTTTTCAGCTTGTGCTTGTGATTACTGATTACCAGGATCATAACCTACTTCTGCCACCATGGGCGCTGTCATAGTTTTATCCCCTTTAGCCTAATGCACACTGCGAATTACATATTATCTTGCAGAAATTTCATATTCTGAATGTTGTCTGAAATTCTAAAACTTCAATTCATGTTAGAATACTTTGTCATTCGATTGGGCTTTCTGAACACTACAACATTTGTTCCAAGATATTTTCTCTGATATACAGGGTGTAATCTAACTCATTGCAAAACCTCAACAGTTGATAGTCAATAAAAAAATAAGCTAGAAAAAGAAATGTATTACCTACCAAAACTTTGCTGTTCTCAAAATTTCGACGAATTTGCTGGATTTTCTTTATTTTTCAAATGCTTTTTAATTTGTTTTCGAATTTTCAACCACTGTTATTTATTGAAGTAAAACTTCTTTACGCACGCTTGACTTGGGGAGTAAGCTGGTGAATGCGTGACGAGAGCGTTACGAAAAGTGTGATCGGGCGAGGCGAACGGTCTTGACAAAGGTGAGTGCGTATCTCATACTAGTTGCTGGCATCGTAGCGTCATATGCAGCGTTCCTTTTTCCTTGTCTAATTTCTCCCTCTACTAATACGGCATTCTACTCTCGACATTGGGGCGCGTGTAATTGGTGACATCGTGATTGAACATAACAATAATCAAATGGAAGTTGATGATGGAAAATCCCACTATAGATCATGTACGAAAACCGAGACAAATTATTGGATTTAGGTAAATAATTTTTCATTCTATTTTCATAATCATTCATGACTTAATAATAATTAACTAAATTAACCAAACTAAAATGATGAAATTATAGGTTATTACAGAATTTATATATGTATATACATGTATACATTATACATATATAAATATATATATATTTATATATATATATATATATATATATATATATATACATATAGATGGAGCTGAAGAAATTTTACTTCAGTCGTGTGGTCTAAAGCACACTCGTATTCTTTATAAAATTGCATTATACACATGTCATCAACGGGTGTGCAACAATTTGAAATACACTCTGTAAACACATATTTTTTATGAATATTTGTTTTGGTCACACAACTCGAAGTAAAATATATTATTTCATTGAAAAAAAATGGGTTCTCCAAACTATAATTCCCTCCTAAAATTTTTGTTTTCTATCCTAGTGTATATTTTCATGATCTATAATTCTGTTCTCTAGCAACAAAATGTATTATGATCAATATATTCAAATCCAAACTCGACTCATAACCTTCTCCATCAAATATTCGTTATTAATTTCTCACTTGCGGTTTCGACCCGCATAACCTTTTCGCAGTTACACCACTCTGCGAATTCACACGGGGAGAGTAAAGGAGCCCTGGATCAATACACCACCGTGAATAATTTATAAAAGCATTCTGACCTGTAATATTCCAGAGTCTTGAACATGTCGCTTCAACCCACTTCATTCCGTTGTTTAAATAGTATGGCTCCGTTCATTCTCTTGCCTTCTTAGACTTTGCGCTTTTCCATTGCCTTTCCACAACACTGAAAACATCTCACCCAGTGACGTAACAACGGAGTTTGTTGTAACAGATGATATTTTTGGATTAGGTTAAGGTAGTTGTCGTGAAATCTACTTCCAATCAGATTGCGTTTATATTCATACTACTTTTATTTAACATTATTACCTGTATCTTATTCCATATTTTTGGAATGATTTAGCACACCGAAAGCGAAATATAAGGCTTCAAAGTTGCAACGTTTAACACGTAATTCCTATAGTGAGCTACCGCGGACAACACATTTTGAGGCATAACTGAAAATCCTCCATTCAGTTCTTTTTGAAAAACTAGTATATTATAAAAAGGTAAGTAACACATTTTATAGAAAAAATTTAACCCGCGTAGCTATACAGTTATTCAGTTATTGCTATGAGAAGTTGCTAAATTATTGCGTATTAGAAGTGCAAGAGGGGGAAGGCTGAGAATCGTGGCCCTGCCTCAAGCGAGCGCTCGTGATACAAATAAGCGGAAGCGCAAAGGTCTTGCTGGTTTGAATTGAACTGTGTTTTGGAATGCACATATTTATGAATAATAATTGTGGAAATAAACAAAAATGATTCAGATTTCCAGCAGGCTAATAAAATATAACATATAAATCTACAAAAAATATAAACAACAATGAATGTAATTTAACAAAGGAGATTTTTCTGTCTGTAATATATGATGTGGAATAAAGTTGGCGGCGTGCAGACAAGAATTTTTTTAAATTCTAGAAAAATATATACTTGGGCAGGGATCGAACCCGGGTCCACATGATAACTAGTCAGGTGCTCTTCCGAATGAGTTCTCTTCCACCTTTTAACTTTCCACAACACACTAACATTGAATTCTAGAAAGTGATATCCCGACCGCAGATGCGAATGTACATCCTCGCTGGCTCAGTTGGAAGAGCACCTGACTAGTAATCATGTGGACGCGGGTTCGATCCCCGCCCGAGGATATATTTTTCTAGAATTTAATTTTTTTCATCTGCACTCAGCCAACTCTCTTTCACATTGAATATAATATCACTTATTTTCAACTATTATATTAAATAATCACATGATTGACTGAACATTTATTTTAAAATCATGATTTCAGTTAATGCTTTCCTATTTTCAGTAACTTTAGGTTTTCCATTCTGCAATTCCTCAGTTAGGTGATTATTCACAGCTTCTCCTTCCTCCTGATACATTTATTTGAGAAAATCGTTTGTTGCGCAATTTTTTTCAATAAATCCCGTGATATAACATTTTTTAACTTGAATTGGGTAAATTACAAGATAATCTTTCGTTCTCAAATCGATCTGAAATACATTCTTTATATGATCTCATTCATACTGATAATTCTGACTCTTTACTAATAAAACGAACTATTTTTTTTTAATTTTGTACATCATACATCGCTTCGTGGATTTCGCATTTATCACAACGGATACTTGAAATTGATGCAAGTCTCAAATGTTTTTCTTTCAGCACATTTTCCAAACTCATAACTTGGTAGTAGTTCCGACACTTCCAATTGCCTCCAAGTTCTTTGGGATTAATAATGCGATTTCCTTTTATTGTTATATCTCCATGGTTACCAATTTAACTATACTTTCTAAGATAATTTTGTTGTACCTTGTATCTCATCAATTCGACATAAATACTTGTTTAAATGAATATTTTTGTTAAAGCAATCAGCAAATTCTGTAGATCTCATTATCCGATTCAATGAAATAATTACATGGTTGAAACATTCCTGCCAAATCAAGTTATTAATCAAATTTATCAATCCGTGAACCAAGTACATGATATAGGACATGTCAAGCATGTATGTAAAATGTATATGTGAATGGAGGTATAAATATAAATGAACAGTATAAATAACCATATTCAAATATTAAATATAGAAGGAAGGTATGGAAATATAAATATGAATATATAAGGACAAAATTAATATATGATCAGTTACAAGTGGACATAGACATCTACATGTTGTCGGCAATTTGAGAAGGGCACATTTGGGAAAGTGTAAAAATATGAATATAAGTATATGAGAACACGTTTACAAACATCCAACGGAATAGAGAGACACTGGTGGGAGATATATCATTTCGTGGGATTTCAGTCATTTGAGAATCTTCGAAATATTCTTGTAGTGAATAGTATGCTTTTGACCATAGCAGAGTTTTCGGATTTTTTTTGGAACTAATTTCGAGGTTGGCAACTCTTAATATTGTCAGGAAGCCATTTGTATATATTGTTACCAGCATATGTTGGTGATTTTTCAAATGTTGTTGTTCTATTGGCAATGGTTAGTAAATTAATGCCGTTTCTTGCATGGTAACGATGATAATAACTATTTTTCTCCACTTTCTGTATATTTTTTTGTATATATAGATAACTCTTGAGTATGAATATAGAAAACACAGTCAATATTTTCTTGGCTTTGAAAATTTTTCTACATGAGTCATGTGGTTTCATACTGAACATCAACCTAACAATCCGTTTTTGTGCTATGAATATTCTGTTAACCTCAGTTGCATTTCCCCATAGTGTGATATGAAATGATAAAGCAGAGTAGACTAGTACAAAGTATACCTGGATTGAGATACTTTCATGTAGCTCGTGTCCCAGTTGCATGATTGCAAAGTATGATTTAGAGAGTTTTTCTGACGTTAGTTCAATGTGTTCATCCCATGCAAGTGAGTTATATATCGTTACACCAAGGAACTTAGTGGATTGATGTTTTCCAGGTGAATCGTTGGGTATTACGATATTTCTGTTAAATAATATAATTTTGGTTTTTTGAGTATTCAGTATGAGTTCATTTGAGTTGCCAGTTTAATAGCTTGGATCATGCCCTCCACAGTATATTCAGCTGAACCCAGAGTTGTATCATCAGCAAAAGTAATTGAATAGAACTGTTTGCCTATGTTGCATGGTAGGTCATTGAGAAATAGTAGGAACATAACTGGGCCGGGGATCGAGCCCTGAGCTACTCCTTCATTTATAGGAAGTTTGTCTGATTCTGTCCCGTCCACGCTTACAAAAAGTTAACTGTTTGATACGAATGATACAATCAATTCTAAGACATTCCCTATGAAACCAAGTCTGTACAATTAAGAGGCCATAAAATGTTTGTATATGGAGTCAAAAGCTTTTGATAAGTCGAAAACGATTCCTGCGACGAATTTCCTTGGGTCGATTCCTTTGTAAATGAAATCAGCGAAGAGCGACGTAGCAGTTTCGGTCGATCTATCAACTCTGAAACCATGTTGGGATTCACTCATTTGTGTTCGTTTAAGAATTGCAAGTGTCTGTTATATATATAAATCTCTCCAGAATTTTCGAGAGAGGCTAATGGGTCTATGATTGTCTATATTTGACTTATCACCTTTTTTGAGCACTCCAATTACTTTGCTGAGTTTCTAAATATCTGGAAACTCACCCTTCACAATAGAGATATTCATTAAAATTGTCAAAGGTTCAGTCACCAACTTGTTTTTAAATGTTTTAACACATCATCTGGGCCTGAAGACATCGTATTCTTGAGGTTCCGTATTATTATTGTGAATTCCTCGGTTGTGGCTGGTTCGAAAAAGAAGGTGTGTGGGAGTATTACCTCAGTGGTGCAGGTCTGAAGTGAGTTGGGTCCAGAGTGTCCCTCCATTTTTCGTTCAATGATAGTTGAGAAGTATTCACCAAAGCAATTTGCTACAGTTTCAGGATCAGTAATTTCCTCCCCGTTCACGTTGAGTTGGATTTCGACGGCTTCGCGACTTTTCCTGCCCAATTTTAAATTGACTTATTTCCAAATTTGCCTCGTTTTGTTAGTAGCCTCATTGATATTAGTGTTCAGTGTTCCCCTTTCAGCATTGTTCGTTAGTTGATGATGGTTTCTCCTTTTTAATTTATAAGTGGTTCACAAGTTCTTATTTTTCGATTCTATATGAATCAAATAAGCTATTTCCAAATCTTTTTTATTTGTATCAGCTCGTCATTGTACCGAAACCAAGCAGCATTATAGTGACGGAAACTGATACTGCAACTTCGACTCTGTGGTTATCACGTAATCACCACTGAATATATCACCATACAGTGAGAATAACTGAAACTTTATATGTGTATGGTTGTATTCACGTTATTCCCATCTTTGGTAGCCACTCCACAGTTCTATAACTTATAAGTGTCATTTGGGGTGACTGAAACATTATGGCCACTGAGCAAATCACTTCGAAGGTAGAAAATAACCATTGCGGTAACCATCCTATACCACTCAAATATCACTTAGAAGTCACAGTCACTTTCAAGAGAGTATGATAGTTTCGGCGACGTTTTGGTAACTTCCTTAAAACCTTCAATATGGCAGACACTTGATTGTGATATGTGGTGATGGTTGCCATGTTGTTACTATCTCCATGAGTGATAATCACAGTTCGCATTTAATAAAAGTCACTACAAATTACAATAACCTTCAGAATTCCCCATTCCGCGCGATAACGAAAGCTTACCTAAGTTTTCTCAAATTATTTTATTGTGGCTTACAGAAAGTTTGTTCAACCTGGTGTGACGTAAAACATGAATGATTTTATTCATATAAATGGTACAGTGGTTGGCCTACAAAAAGTTCGTTTTATCTGTTACTTGAAATTCAATATGAAATGGGTTATGCGTTTTCATTAGACAATTTTCCTTAATTTTGAAGTGACCGTGGATTGGTGGGCGCAAAAACGAAAACTAACCTAACTTTTCTCAAATTATTTTATTATGGCTTACAAAATTTTGTGAAACGTGAATGATATTCATTCAAAATAAAATGGTTTATGCGTTTTCAATAGACAATTCTCCTTGATTTTGTATGAAAAGGTTAATTTGAATAGATCGGATCTCTAACTTGTGCTCCTGCTTGATATTTATACTTTAATTGTTAATTCTGTTTGCATAAATGCCATCATTTTCATCCCTTGTTGAATGATAATTGTTACTTGATACTTGATAATTGTTGATTGGAGCTGCATAAATTAACTATACTTGCTACATGTACTTTTTTAACAATTGATGAACATGTACCCGCAATTTTGAGGTTATAACTTCGAAGTGGCAGCTTATAATAGCCCGACATGTTCGCCACTTTCAAGGGTATGATACCTATTGTAATTTTTAGGTAATAACTTTGAAGTGGTGAGTCATGGGCCTGCGACGTGGGTGCCACTTTCCAGTGGTGGAAAAGTTAATAATTTAGTTCAACTGGGCACTATATTTACACTTTCTGCCACTTAAGAGTTATATTCTCCAAAAGCCGCCATATTTACAGGAATATGCTGGGTCGCCATTATTAGAGAAATGCTCGAAATATTCAATAAAGATTTATTTGTCATCAGCACTGCATCAAACGTAGTACTTTATTACGTAAGTATTCGTTTCAACTAACCAAGATTGATAAAACAATGTTAGGGGGATTTGAGTACATAATTTCAGAGGCGAGTTATTTCCAGAATTATAATGTTTTCCTTGAATTATGTGTATTCAGATGGCGCGTGCTCACAATCGAGCTACAACACCCATATTTCACATGAAACTTTCAATCGTTTTAATTTTATCCCGATCAGAAGTATCCAAATTCAATATACTTACTCACGCGTTTGTATGTTTATATGTTATATATTTTCAGAGCTGATCGAGTGTTAGAAATGGATGAAGCAGAATGGAAGAATGAGGAACTTTCATCACAAAAATATGTTGCTGAACAGAGATCGAGCTACATATTATTTACACAAACGCAGTCAGTTGTTTAACGTTCTAGTGTCAGTTTCACATATCCACGTTTCCGCCAGGTGTTCAGAACGTGGTTGGAATGTGGCTATCTGAGACCCGGAACGTAGCAGCCACCAAATAAGTGTTCCCCATTTTGGTAGCCGCCGCGTGATAGAACCGTGTTTATTACGTGGCGGTGGTTGTGGTCAAACACCTCGAAGTTCTTCAGAATCGTGGTCGATACGTTCCGTCCACTTTAAATGCTAATATGGCTTCCGAACCCATTGTTTTTCCATTGGAAATGAGTGGGCATGCTTTGTCATAGGCCTCCTTGAAATAATTGATGAAAATTTCGAAATTCATTAATGGTGATTTTTCATCGTTTACGTCCCATTTTATTGCATTCAGATTGTTTCTCAGGTCACTTATATATCTTACTGAGGTTTTCCGGTGGTATTTGATTTCATCAGTTTTGATTTCGGATTGGGTTTGGGTATATTCGAAAGACAGTGTGATGGCCAGGTGGTCCGAAAGGTGTGGATTGAATGTTGATAGGGTACATTGGATGGAGTCTAGATTGGAAATTATACAGTGTCCGCCAAAATCTTGGAACCATATGGGAATTTTTTTATCAATAGTTTCTCAGAAAATTTCATTCCTTATAAACGTTAATGCATTCAATTAGACTAAATATGCGCATGGCCCTAATTATCAGTAGCTTGCGGCTAAGTGGAAATCGACCGATATTCTAAATTCACTACTCACTAGAGGTAATGAGTCGTACCTAGCTGGTGTGATGAGCACACTTCAAGTACTTTAATGTTTCCATGTGTAATATCATTGAATGGAGAATGCGGCTATGAAAAGTCAACGTTTTATTTTCGCTCGAAATTGAATACAACCCGGGTAATAGTTGAAAGAATGTACAGCTTGTAGAATATCAAAGACCCTATCGGGCAATGACAGTTATAATCTAACTGTTTGAACACATCGCCCATAATTACGACGGGACCATTATCTTATGTTTCCAAACCCAAAGCCACGATAGTTAATTAACGAGTCTTCAACAGCCGGGAAGAAACATTAAATCGTAACGATCGCTTATATATCGAGGCGGCTTGTCAAATCGAAGGCGAGTCGGAATGTTCTCAGACACATAACTTTGAATTTATGACCTTCGCGGCGTATTAAAAACAATTCGAGATTCTATATGAAGGGGAAGACAACAGTCCACAAGAGTCATTCAATTCATTCGACAATCAGTGCTCAGCAATACAGAGAATTAGTTTTTTAAGAAGCGAATCAAAGTAAAGTCTGATTTCAAGTAGAGAAGATGCATTCTCATCTTCGGATACGAAAAAAAAAACGTAGACTTCGTAATTTTTATCTGAAGTAGCCAATGGATCAAAAGTATGCAGAAAAATAGTGAAGGGGTAATCTCAGAAATCATCTCAGTGGTAACTAAATGAATGGAATTAATATTTCCGAATTTAAAATTTGGCTTGATTTCGGGTTTTCCTTTTCCTATCATTCTTTTTTGGCCGGATCCCGGTTTGCATTTTAGCATGCCGCATTCCAACATTATCTTCCGTTAACCTGAACGTTTTTAAAATTTAAATTGGGTTTCCATGATTTTAACCAAAACTTTCCAAATTATTTCCCTTTTCAATTTGTTGGGTTTTTTAAAATTGCAAATTTTTCAACAGAATTTTTAATTGCCATAGTTTTTTTTGGTTTAAAGACCCTTTTAAAATTCCCTTTACCGTTTGGGTTATTCTTTTTTTAAAAAATTTTAATTTCGAAAATTTTTTGTCCTTGGTTAATATTTAAATTTTCCCAACAACTTCTATATAACCAAGAAATTCATATTTTTAATTTCCATTTTCAAAGGATTGCATTGCCATTTTTTTTAAAAACCTTTCCTTGTAGTTCAAAATTTTGGGAAATTGGAACCGTTTCAAAGTTCTTTCGGTTTTTTACCCATTTCGTTTTTCCGAAATTTGTTGGTGGTTCTTTTGCGCGGGAAAGGGGCCTCAAAATTTTCAAGTACCCCCGTTTAAACCCCCCTGCAATGGCCTAACGGGTCATTTCCCTTTTGAATTTTTTGTTCATTTTCCAACGGTTTTCAAAATGCCATTTTAACAATTTAAAATATAAAAAGCCATTGCCTAATGGGGAACCATTTTTTCCCCCTTTTACTCGTAAAAACCAGTGAGCTTCCCCTTCCTTAAAATAGGCATTCCGTAAATCCCCTGCCGTTCATTGGAAAGGCTTTACCTTTTTTTTTTTGGGCTGTGTTCAGGTTTTATTATTATCCTTAATCAAAATAAAATTAAAAAATTTATTTATTCCTTTATTTGGTTTTGAACCCCCCCTTTTCCCTAATTAATGTGTGTTATATTTCAAATTATTCAGCTTTTTAATTGACAATATTACAAAAATATATTATATTTAAAAAAATTTTTTAATTTTTTTTTTTTAAATTTAAAAATTGCTATTATCCGTTAAATTAGTTAATTTTAAAAACCCCAAAAAAATTTTATTTTAAAAGGAAATTGGGATTGTTTGTAAATTTGTATTTTTTTTTTTCCGATTATTGGATAAAAAATTTAAATTTCAAATTTCTTTATTTTATTTTAACTGTTAAAGTAAATTTTTGTTACCAATTCTTTATAACATTTTGTCGAAATAAAGGGAATTTAGAAATTTTTTTATTAAAATTATTTGTTTATATTTTAATAATTCCAACGAATTTCTTTAAATTAATTCCAAAATAAACGGGTTTCATCAATTTTTAAGTTTTAGGAAATATTTTTTCAAATAATTTTGAATTTAACCCGGAAGGGGTTTTTTTTCCTTTAAAATTCGAAATTTAGTTATTCTATTATTAAAAAATTTCAAAATAAATAAATAAATTGCCTTATTTTTTTAAATATTATATTTAAAATCATTTTTAATTTACTTTTTTAGTTTAATATTATAAATTTTTTTTTTATTTAGTTTTTCGCTTAAAATTTTTGGGCCTTTAAAATATTTAAAATATTTATAGTTTAAATTTTAGCATAAAAGTTATTTCAAAAACCATTATTAAATTTTATTTTAAATTTTTAACAAAAATTTTTCCTGCAAAATGGTTTGCATAAAAAAAAATAAATTTAAATATTTAATTAAAAAGTATAAATTTTAATTTAATAATTTAATTAAATTAAAAATTTTAAAAGAAATTTAAATAAATATTAATAAATTAAATTTTAAAAATAAATTAAAAATAAATTTTTTAATTTTTTTAATTAGTAAATAAAAGAAATTAAAAAAATATAATAATTAAGAATTTCCAAAGAATGTATATTTAATTAAAATTAATATAAGAAAAAAATTTAATTTTTTAAAAAAAAAAAAAAAAAAATTTTTTTTTTTTTAAAGATCCATAAATTTTTTTTAAAAAAAAAAAAAAAAATTTTTTAAAAAAAAAATTTAAAAAATTTTTAAAATTTTAAAAAATATTTTTAAATTTTTGGTTTTTTTGGAAAAAAAAATTATAAAAACCATTTTAAGGATTGAAAAAAATTTAAGAAAAAATTTTTCAAAAATTATAAAAAAAAAAAAATTTAATAAAAAAATTTTTTTTTTAAAAAAAGAAAACCCCCAAATTAAAAAAAAAAGGGTGGTTTAAAAAAGAAAAAGGGGGGAAGGAAAAAAGGAAATTTAAAAAAAAAAAGGGGGAAAAATTTTTGAAAAAGAAATTTTTTGGGGAAAAAATTTTTTTTTTAAAAAAAAAACCCAAAAAAAAATTTAAAAAATTCTAAAGTAGCCAATGGTAGAACAGCAAACTTCTTGATAAGATTAGCCAATCAGGGAATAGATGGTCATATGGAAAATTGGAAATTGTGAGAGAATAACAACGGGGTGGTGTCATAAGCAATTATTATTGAAATATGTAAATAGTAATAAGAATGACAAAATAGTTGTTTATATATAAATTATGTAAGATGAACCCAAACAGTGAAATGTGACAATTTGGTGCGCGAATTCAAAAATTCAAATGAAAAAAGAGGAAGGAAAATTCGTATCTAGGTGACAACAAACAAAGCCAGAAAGCAGATCGAAAAAAATTTAGAAAGGAATGCCACGCATCATTTTTGAAGAAAGAAAAACGAAATAATTCCAACATTTGAAGAACAAAACCAATATTACCTTAATTATACAACATATCCAAGTATCCAAAGCTGATTTCTGCATCTGTATGGTTCCTGATTTATGGTATTGGAGTTCTTGATAGAGCTTGGAGTGAAAAGGGATCCAGTTTCAGGGCATATCTTGAACACCGACATTTCCAGCAGGTATAAAAACTTTAATAGTGCACATCCGGTCCATGAACAATATCACAAATAACGTATCTCACATCTGAAGAACTTTATTTCACTTTATTTTGCACCATAACAGAAAACTTCACTCTCAAGGAAAAAGTGAGGTTGTGTCTATCTATCCATGATTTGATTTTATGATTATCCGTGAATATTTGTAGATTCACATTAGTATAAGTTATTTCTCGTAGGCCAGGTAAAATTAAGTCTTCCTGAATAAAGGAAATAATTGCTTTTTGATACTTTGTTGTTTGTTTTCTACAATGATCAACAATCATAACAAAGACCATTGAATAAACTGAAATTAGACAGCAGGGTTAGTGGCTCTATTGCTTGAACCGGCTATCTGAGATGAGAGGTGTACCAACTGTGCTAGCTGTGGTAAGAAAAATGATAACAATTGGCAGCAACGTGACGAGAGAACAGAGACGTAGAGAGAAATTATTATTACATCATTGCAATATTATACAGGGTGAAAATACTTATATATATCATATCAATCTGGCTCACAAAGAATAGACAAAAACTATTAGCAATCTTATTTTATAAAAACAATTTATATATTTGCAAAACATCATATCAAAACAATATATATATATATATATATATATATATATATATATATATATATATATATATATATAATTGAATTTGAAATTGATGATTCAGATTGCCTCTTCACCAGAAATTCAAGAAACACAAACAGAGCAACTTTGAATCAATGAAAAAAGTTAAAGGCAAGTTTGCTGAAATCGTACTTCAGTTAATTTCGACAAAAAAGGAAGTTATGAAGTTACCGACGCTGTGGTCCGAATTCTCTATGATTGAAAATTATGAAAACGTGGATATAAGCAGTAACATAAATTGGTAGCATTTTCAAAATGTTCGAGGGGTCCTTCTTTTTTTTGTGACGCGAAACAGAATCCACGAAATAATAAAACTGCTTCCCACATTCCAAATCAGTCAAATCAAAACTGACAAATCAACAAATGCAACGGAAAATAATATGGACTCCTTGTCTGAGTAAACCCTGAATGAATGGAACTCATATCCCGTCATTCCCAATTAAAATTGTTTGCATTCTTCTGCAGAAAAACAAAAAAAAGGTCGGTTATTTATTTAAAAATAACTCCTATAAAATGGAAAATACCCCCTTTAAAAGCAAAGGTTGAATTCGAATACTGCATGGGGGAATTCTCCCCCCTTGGAAATATGCCCAAAAATTTTAAACCACCGAAAGCCCCCGTTGAATATTTATCAGTTACTATCGGAGTTAATAGTTACCCTAAAATAATAATTTGTGGAACCTCCATCGATTTTCTGCACGAAAAAAACAGCAACTTCAAATGACTGAGGGATATATTGGGTTCGTTTAATGCAAAAATATGTCAACATCAGCAACAAAAAATATGTACTAACAAAATAATGAAACGTCCATCGTGGAATCGGTTTAAAAGTCCCCCAAAATCTTGGAACCATATAGATAAAAAAAAAAATTATAATATCTATAAAAAAATTCTTCATAGAAGTTGGTTATTTTAATCAGACTAAATACGCAAAAGTATATATATATATAGTACATTCTATGGGAAAATTAAATATGTTTTGAAAAAAGTTGCTTGGGGTTTAAAAAAAATCAAACCAGTCCCAAACTAGTTTAAATAACTTTAATGGGGTTGGCCTTAATTTTCATTGGGGAAATTTTCGACAAATAATTTTGGAGTAAATAACTGAATCAGCATTACTTGTCTTTCGAAGCAATCAAACTGATTTAACAAAAATTTTAAGATGATCCTTTTAACATAAAAAAAAGATGATGGAATAAAGCCTTCAACAAGGACAATCTCCCTTAGAAAAAAATCGCCGAAAAATCTCCACAAAATAAAATTTAAATTAAGACTTGGTAGGTGGGGTTACCTTTGGATAATGGGAAAAATCTCTTGATTCAAACAACTTTTTTTAAAAATTTTTAAATTTTTGTAATTTAATTTGGATAATATAGGTTTTGGGAAATTTCCCCCTTGCCTTTGGGGAAGAGATGGCAAGAAGGCCTTCGACGCCCAAGGGATCAAACTTGGGGGCCCCAAAACTGATTAGATATCTGAAGATTATGGGAAAAATTCCCCCAAACCCTAAGCCCCGATATTTTCCGGGTAATGTGCCTTTTGGGGAAAAAACAAATATCGTCAGGTAAAAACTTAACCCTTGCGTCAATTATTGACCAAAACGGAAAAATTCGGTATTTCTACAATTTAAAACGATAATTGATACCCTGATATGATTTACGGAGAAAATGTATAGTCAAAATGAAATTTTTATAAAATAAATTAATGGGGAAAAAAATATTGAATCCCCAATTAAAATAGCTGTTCTTCATTATTTTGACGATTGTAAAAATTTAAAAATTGAATAGGGGAAAATAGGTGCAATTAAAATAACTTTTTTCTTCGTTATTTTGACGATTGATAATAATTTTCTTTTGTCAACTCTTGGTTGTTCCCCTATAAATCCATAATGGAATATTCCTTATTACTATATATTCCCGCCAAAAACGTTCTTTCCCCAACTCAACTGGATAACCACTACGTTTTTAAATGTTTTAATTTGTTATTACCGAGTTTTTTAGCGTTCCTGGTCTTATGATGAGCTTCAGTAGGAGATTTAAGCCGTTCTGGTCTCCCCCATATGACGTCGTGTGACCTTGAATAGTTGGGGTGTGAAATTGTGTGTTTGACCTTGAGATTTGGCTTTGGATTTTCTTGTTTGACTTTTGGTTTTTTTTCGACTTTGAATTCGATTTTGGTTTAAATGAAGATTTTTGAGATTCATAACATTAATTTTTGATTTTTAAATTTTGACTGGGTTTTTGATGTTGGATTGTTTCGCAACCTCGTTTGACCCTCGATTTTTTTTGGGCCTTGACTAAAGTTTGTTGTAGGCCCCCCCTTATTCTGTGTAGTCATGACCTTCATGAATCCTTGCACTCCCCAAAAAGGGGGGCGTTTGTCCTGTAAAAACTAAGTGACTGCAGTATGATAGGTGCTGAATGTCAAAAAAGATCCCCTCAAATCCATCCCAAATGCGCATCGCATCAGTTGTTGTAGGGTGGGATATTTCATTGAAATATCCCGGAAAATTTTTGAATCAGTGTCTCCCGATCTTAAAAGGTTTCTGTGTTTTCCCTTCCTATTCAAAATATTTAACTTTTATGTGCTTTTATTGTGTTAACCCTGGATTACCCCTTGTTTTTGACGAATGCTACTGATGTGACTAGTCTTTCAATTTCAAAGGATTGTCTTCCCCATTATTCCTTTGGGATAAAAACCTTTCTTATGCATTATTGTGATGTTAAACCCTGGGATTACCTTTTCATTTTGGAGATCCACTGATGTAACAGAGGTGAAATATCATGTATCTTTTGTGTGTGGGGATGAAATAAGATTGAAATCACTAGAAAGATTTTGGGCTCATCTTCTTTTCAGGTGACGATCTCTGATCACATGAAAGCAAACTTGGATGGAAAACATGTCTTTCTTCACCCCTTATACATCCACTTGACATTGGGTTTGCATTGTTGAAGATCAAACAAAGAAATGGAATTGATGGAAATATTGTTTTCTTTTTATTTGAAATAAAACGAGAGTGGTTCTTTGGGTTTCGTTTGCTATATGGGATTGCATAATGTTGGCTTGCCGACCTTCGAAATCAAATTCTCAATGTCATTCAACTGAATTCTTTTCGAAGCCCCCAAATTTTAAAAGCAGGGCCTTTCCCTTTCTGGAGAAATTCTAGTCGTGTTTTTTATTCACCCTTCATTAGTGAAACGGGATCCTAGACCTTCGTGTTTGCTGTCCATTTGTCTACCCAAATTCATGTTGGCTGCCGACAAATCTCTCAAATGTCATTCACCAATTTACTTTCGAATGCATACCAATTGCTCATTTCCCCCTTGCTCGGAGAAATTCTGGGCGTGTACTTTTTTTCACTTCATATCAGATGAAAAAGGATCTTTTAACATAAATTTTTTGGGGTCCATTTGTCTTTAAAATTCGAATCCCAAGACATCCGCTCACTCTATGAGTTCCAGCAAGTGAATTCTTTCATTTTTCGGAGGCTTGCAACACCTCAGCAGCTGCTCGTTGACCCAGTTGTTTACGCATGAAAAACCAAAAACAGACGTTCCGACCCAAGATTCAGTATTCTTTTTTCTCCGTCCCCCTCTCAACGGTCGGTTGTGAGGTTTCCCCCTCCCGTTTTTCAAACACGGGTTAACAAACCATAGGGTGCATATTAGTGCGCATCGTTTATTGAATGGTAGAAATGGGCCGGGGGAAATGCATTTTGTAACCATTACTGTGGGGCTTTTCCTTCCACAGCAATTCATTTTCAGAAAGTGTTATCTTCCGGAGGTTGCCTTCACACATCCCCCCTCGACTAAACTGGGTCGGGTCTCCTCCTACTTTCGTAGACCCGAAAATTATTAACCAAAAATTCTACCTCTCTACCCATGTCATGTGTATATGTATCTATCGCCTGCAAACAATGCAACAAAGTGCTCGTGTTTTAGTAGTTCTTGATTGGGTTTTCAACGAAATGTGACTTTCGACATTTCTTTCTCAGATGAGTGGAGGGACGCATTATTTACATTTCAATATTTCTTTAACAGTTCCTCTGGAATTCGAGGGTTACGTATATTCTCTCAAGGCCCTGCCTGAAATAAATTTGGTGACGCTGTTTACTTGTTTGAGGTTCGTAAGTGAAAATGTGTCCCAAAATTTATACCTCCCCGCATAATTACAACTTCCGTTATTTTCAACAGTTCCCCCATGAAAATATCGAGCAACCACGTTTTTCCCAACAAAGGGCCCTTTTTCGGCTAGGATATTAAATTTGGAGACTCCCCACTTGTTTGATTTTCTAAATTTCAAAGAAATTACGAAAAGCGCATTAAACTGTCGATTTGGAAGTAAGAAAAATGTGATGTTGTAACGCTTAACCCCCCAAACGGAGTGACGTTAGTGTGACATTCTCAGCATATGGAAACTCACGTATTTTGAAATCAAAAAAAATCGAGATGGAAAAAAACAACTATTTAATATATTTCCAACATGCGAGATTTCAAATTTTGAAGGACAGACAAAAGAAAAAACCTAATAGTGTGTTTATTCACCGAAAATAACCCTTTTATTTGATTTCTAAGAGGGACTATGGAGTGAATAACAAATCCCCAATATTTTCCCCCCTTTTCCATATACTCGAGTCTCACTTCTGCTAAAAATAAATACTAAAGAAATATTTTTAAATCCATCTATCCAAAATATTGAAGGTGTAGTTTACCAATACCATATCATTAAGCAACCACTAAAATTCTCGATATGAAGTGCCATCAGATACATTGAAAAGAACGGAATCGCAGCGCTTGATGCTTTAAAGCTCCGACTGAACATTGGTCTGGACGCTGATGAAATATGATGGTTCTCGGTAATCAAAACTTTGGCTCGATCGGGGTCAATTGTGTGCGTCGCCATCAGCCTCAAACAATTCAGCCAATTAACATTATTTTGTCAAATCCACAACAAATTATGGGTTTGTGTCGATAAGTGCCATATTTGATTCGTATATATATTGGTGAGGCGTGTATTGATTAGTGAGTATGATTAGTTTCCCCAAATACAGAAAGGTTAATAACGACGTACCTAATGAAAATTAAATGAATGTTGCATGGGATATGATAGATATCATTCCATTTATGTGGTGAGTTTGGGACACTGAACGCTTTAAAAGACATATTATTCCCGTTTGAGTTATTTTTTATAGGATTGTTTCAGTTTCGATATTATTCAATGGTTTGTTCTCTATCTAAAATGTAGTTTTAAAAATATGGATCATATATTGCTCCAAAGGAATTCTCTGAATAACTTATAATATTTAGTAGGAGCAGAAAGGAGAAATGTGAGGCTAATTAAATCTTGAAATATTACTGAATCTTATACGTAATAGATTCATTGGCAAATAATTCTTTTATTTAGATATAATGTTAGCTAATGAAGGGCTGAAATGTCGATAAATGATGAATAGCCGTCAGAGGAATGATTTTTTTCATTTGTGACAAAAAGATCCTTAGTCCAAGAAAAGAAATATCAATGTTATGTAATTTTGTCTGAGAATAGTGAAAAAATGTAAAATACATTTGTTTTTTTCCAAGAATGTTTCGTTTAAATGAATAAAGTATTTGCATTTTCTTGAAGGAACGATATTGGTATGATGTAATTCTGACCCTCTTTAAGATAGGTCCAAGCTTGTCTTATAAGCCATGAACTACCGTTGAAATGATGTTTGTCAACCATTAAATAGTTCCATGAAAAATGTACAGCATAATGTTGAACGTTATGAAAATAGTGGAGCGATATGGTGTATTGGTAAAATATACTAAAATGTCTCTAGATGTATGAGATGTGGGGCTTACCTCATCCTTATTCACGTTGAGACCATACAGCTGTGGTTACTGAAATTGTGTACTGAATTTCTAATGGTTTTGAGTGTTAACAATTTCCTTAAAGATATAGTATACGATACAGAGCCATATGATATGAGATAATTCTATAGTGAAATGGTATTAAATGACGTTTTTATTCAAAAACATAGCATTTCAGAAAAGTCGATATTAACATTATGACAACCAAGGCTCTAAAACTCCAAAACAGTACAAATCGGATTATTGATCAATCTCCTAACAAACAATTCAACCTCAGTGAATTCATCAATTTAGAGATACTAAGATCCATCATCAGAACCTTTCTTTCTCCAAAAAAAATCCATTACAAATCAATTTTTTATTTATGTTGTAAAATATATGAACAATTTTTTTATAATCGGCTGATATCTTATATTCGTCATTTCATTATTCTGAATAAAAGATTGAAGTACTTTGGCGAGCAAACATAAAAGGAATGAAACCTTACTCTTACGACAAGAGGTCAGATAGTTTCGACAAACCCAATAAAAAAATAATATATTTGGTACTGGTGGAGAACATTTATTAACATAGTTCAGTTATGGATCCAGAATCTGAACTAACTAGAAGCTAGCATTGGGAACTTTGAAACTGGAACTTTTAAAAATCCATTCTCGGACGAGAATGCAAATATGACTCAAATTGTGCTACGTGGACAAGGAGAAACAGAAAATATTGACGTGTAGCTGTAGGTGAACTATCGGCTGTTAAGGGGAAAAAGACTGTATAGTATGGAAACGTTTTAAAATGGGGTTGTTCATTCATAAATCATAAGCATATGGGTGTGTTCATATCCTCTTCATGTATCCCTCAAGGATCATCCACATATTTACCGAATGTGAATATTTTTAAAGCTGTATTCATTTAGGTCATTTGGGATGGCTGGTTGGGCGTTTGTTTGTTTGGGATGGGTAACTGACTTTGGAATTGTGCATATGTAGAAAATGGATTTCTCATTTTCAGTAAGTAACAGTCCATTGCAATTGATGCTGCAATGGCTAAGAGTGACTCTCATTCTTGTAATATTTTACTAACTCGACATCATTATTGAACAATTTATTGTTTCTGTGGGGAGTGATATATCTATTTTGAATAACCTGTGTTTTTTATCCGGATTGATAAATTTTGATGAATTAATCATTTTATCAATAGGATATTTTTATTCTTTAGGGTATCATTTCAATGTGAATACATATATCACACACAAATAACAGTCTTTTGCAATTGATACTAATAGTTAAGGTAGAGTCTATTCTCATAATATTTGGCTAATTAGAAACCATTATTGTTAATTGTGCTTTCTAAGAGATTGATGTATCAATTGTTCAGAATAACCTAGTGGTAATATTCCATATATGAAGGAGTAGTGGAGCATACCTACAAATTACACATTAATATGGAAAGATTCCTGTTGAAGACTGACCATACGGCTCTCAAATACCTGAGCCTACCAGTTCAAAAATCACAGGGGTCCAAATGGCACGTTGGATCGAGACTCCAAATTGATTTCGAATCAAACATGTTGGAACTAGCCATAAGAATGCAGATGCCTTGTCGCTAAGACCATGTCCAGATGATTGTCCATTGCCGACGAGCAGAAAGAAGCAACACTTTGTAGAACCGCGGCAATGGATGACAACTGGAATGACAGCAAGACCCAGAAAGACCAAGAGAAAGACCCGCCCTGGCAGTTGTCAGCTGGAAGAAGGGCAATCGAAGACCATCAGGGCAGGAACTCGCAGGTTACTCGCCGGCTGTTAAGTCCTAGTGGGCACGATGGAACTCTCTTATTCTGGACAATGGGAACCTGAAACGTGTGTTGGAGGCCGATATTGGTGGGAAGACAGACGCCAAATAATTGTCCCAGGAACAGAAGAGAGGAAGGCTGAGAAATCCATGATGGAGTCGCTGGAGGACATCTGGGTGACAAGACCCTGCAGAAAGTGAGGCAACGGTTTTACCTGGACCAATTGTCAAGCTGACGTCCAGGACTGGTGCAGAAAGTGCGCTGTATGCGCTGCTAGCAATGGACCTCGAATACGACCCAAGGCCCCGATGCGTCAGTACAACGTAGGCAGCCGTTCGAGAGAATCGCCATTGACATCGCCGGCCCGTTTCCCGTATCCGACCACGGAATAAATACATCCTTGTGGCAATGGATACTTCAGTGGGTGGAAGCCTATGCCTGCCCAGGAAGCCTCAGGCCGACGTCTTGGTGAAAGAGTGGATATGTCGATTCAGTATTCCAATGGAGCTGCACTCGGATCAGGCAGAAATTTCTGAATCACCTTTCCCAAGAATATGCTACTGCTGAACATCCGCAGACAAGAACCACGGCCTACATCCGCAGTCCGATGGAATGGTGGAACGGATGAACAGGACGATCAACCGCCTTGTCCAAGGTTGTCTCTGACCATCAAAGAGACTGGGACCAGTATCTTCATTTTGTTCCTGATGGCCCTATCGATCCGCAGTACACGAAGTCAACCGGTCAAACTCCTGCTAGTATTATAATGGGCCGAGAACTGCGACTGCCTTGTGACCTGAAGTTTGGGATACCGCCAGGACAAGACACTGCGGAGAGGACTACGTCAGCAAACTTCGGCGAGATGACGACATCCACGAACAGAGTCCAGTTGAACATCAGAGTGCCAGCGATAAAATGAAGAATACCTATCATCAAGGCCGACGCGGGAAAGGTTTAAGGTTGATGACCTGGTTTGGCTGTACACCCCAAACGTCGTCGTGGACTATCACCGAAAGTTGCGGAACTCTGGAAGGCCCGTATAAAATCGTGAAAAGGATAAACGACCTTGTGTACCGAATCCATAAGCCACCCCGAGGAAACCAAGGGTCGTCCATTTCAACAGGTTGGCCCTTACGCTGAAACCATGACCAGTTCGCACCCTCAAGCCACCGGAGGATGATATGACGTTCGAGAAGTTCATGTCCTTGTATTCAAACGGGCAGAAAGTTCTACATGGGGTTACTAGAGAGGAGTCACGAGACCTTTCGAGGTGCCTGCTGACTACGCACTAGCGCACTGTGTGGCGAAGATCTCGAATGTCAGGGGCATCGCCGTAGTGTTCTCCAAGAAATTTGGTCAACTCCAAACACTGCGGGAGCAGAATCCAGAAGTTGGTGGGGTGCTACAGTTGAAGAAAGGCCAGAGAAACATCTACTACCTAGTTACCAAGAGGCATTCCCAAGATAAACCGTCCTAGAAGATGTCTGGAAGAGTCTCACCAAACTAAGAGATACTATGGTGGACCAGAATCTGATGGATCTAGCAATTCAAAATTGTCCTGTGGATTGATGGGTTGGACTGGAGAGTCATAAGAAGTATGCTGGAGGCGATATTCAGATCCAGCGGCGTCAAGATTTTGGTTTGCTGTAACCCTCTTCCACGACCGATCATGAAGACCGTGGAGTGTTACTTCCATCGAACTTCACGGTGCAGATATGAAGTCATGCAGATATCGTCACACTCCAAGGATGAAATTTCCGGGACGAAATGTCTTTAAGAAAGGGCAATGTAACGAACCTAGGCGGACCTGTCGCCTCACGCGTTGCCATCGACAACGATGAGGTCATCCCGGAGATATTCGAGAACAATCCAGTCGCTCTGCCGCGAAAACAACGGTCAATATTGAAAACAATTGGAACATGCTGGTCGCCAACTGCCAGAATTCGAACATCGAGAATTCTGTAACGGGAGATAAATAGGCAATCCTCAAGAGGGAGTGACAGTCTGAACGAGCCCATCATCGAGCTATACAGTGGCGTAATATAAATTAGGTTGTAGATTTAAGTGTGAAATAAATTAGTAAAAACCAAGTTAAGTTTATTTACGTTACAATATATATGATCGCTTCACCTAAATCAAAACCAAAATTACAGCTGGGTGATAATTATCACCAAATAAGGAACCATACCTAAGATATATCCAAAAAATCATGAAAAATATATTATTCAACAATATTATATATTTTATGATCGACACCAAAAATATGTCCAGATACAGTGTAAGGGATATCGTATATTTGAGAAACCCTCTTTAAATCCCAATGAAGCCTTGTCAGAGAAAACAATCTAACCAGATAATACAGAACACTGATATTTCGATTCAATCTGATATATCACATGTGATATTTATGATTCTACCTGAACTCATTTGGAAAAATAAATTGAGTACGGGACTGTAATAAATTATCGAACCTAAATAAATCTAATCTATTTACTGAACAACATAGATAGATGATTCAAGATATCATTTCTTTGTGAAGAATTATCTGACGTTCTCGTTAAAAAAATATATTCCAAGATGACTTATATCTCATTTGGTCAAAAATATTTCTACATACCTTGATGTCACACAATAACTGACTGATTTGAAATTACTTTCGCAGAAGAAATGAAAAATGCTCTTATTCATTTGTTTATTTAACATGAACAAATTCTACTTCATTGAATCATGGCTGACAAGTTTCAGAACACAAGTAATCTCAATTACAGCTAGCTCGATAAGGGACGAGAATGGCATCTTCATTCCTTTGAATATGATCGTGCTGTCAGAATGAATTGTCGCTCATCTTCTCAACTCCAATGACTATTCCATTGCCCACGGTTAGATGGCGCTAAAATTTTTAATAGGGATTGGAGTGAATGAATGAATCTCTGAGCATATCAATAAGAAATGTAACAGATATATCGTTACAAATATATGATGATCCTTGTGACAAAGAATACAAGATGTCACTGTGGTAGCAACATATGTTGATATTGAATCATAATCTCTTTTCTATGAGTATTTTGTATGAAATGAGATCATTTGATATTGAATATAAACCTTCCAATAATTGACATCTTTGATTAATGAAAGTTGTGAATTATTTGAACGTGGAGCAACTCTGTTTCAAGTTTTAAAGCATATTTCTCCCTTCCATTTCGTGGTGGAATCTAATTTTGATGTTACAAGGTATATAATGATGGTATCCCATTGATTAACTGGCAAGGATAGGGATTATAAATTTCTAAGATTTTGATTGACAGTGTCAATAATATTTCTGTGATTTCTTTGAATGCTTTGTATGGGTGACATTGAGTTGTTTCTTACCAACTTTTAAAACCTATTTGTAAAATGCACCACGAATTGTATGAAAATAAGTATTTGTGGACACTTTAATATTGATTTTAATTCCAAATCACCTGAACTCACTCAATTCATATGCTTGATTAATTCATTTAATTTGGATATAACCATACATGACTATACAAGAGTCACCGTGAATTCCATTATGTATCGACAATATTATGTCTGATATGGAAGACGGTTCATTTCAAACTGGAGTGGTAGAAGCATGCCTTTCGGATCACTATGACAATTCTTCACTTTCGATCATGCACGTCCTCCTCCTCTGGAAGTTTGAAGGAAGCAAATTAATCATAAAACATAAGAAAACTGTTATCTTCATTATCTTTAATTAACTGGAATGAAGTATGTAATGATTCTATGTATTCTATTGCTGATGCATTCTTAAAACCTTGACAGACTGCGGTGAAATGTTTTCCAGTGAAAAGAACTACGAGCATTATGAGACCACCAGTTCTGTGGTTCCATAATTCCCTGAGGGAAATGAGAGACGTACTATCTTGCATTGGAAACTATTAGTAATAATACGAAAAGTCCAGAGGATTACTGATCTACAATAACTATCGCAAGGGTTATAGACAAGCACTGAATAATGCAAAAAAATCTTCCTATACAAATACATTACAGACTCTGACAACAAACAGGAGAGTATCTGGCGTATTATGAATCATGAACTCAAACGAAAACCTAAACAACAATATGCATTGAAACCTTTCAGAAATTCATTTGCAGGTATTGCTGAAAACTTCATTTCAACTCTACCTCTTGTTAAAAAAAACTCACCGAGTTTCCTGCAGCCTCTTGCATCCACAAGACACTATTTTTTTTTGGCACCAATATTGCGCTCAGAAATACTTGAAGCTGTGAATACTCTAAAGAAATCGAAATGTTTGGATACTTATGGCCTAAATAGCGATATTATAAAAGGTATAATCGAAATTATAATTGATCCACTTACTTCACTCTTAAATACCGTTCAACGTCAGGTTGTTTTCCAGACTGTTTTAAATCGGCAAAGGTTTTGCCGTTATTCAAGAAAGGAGATAAATCCCTAGTTGATAATTACCGCCTTATTTCTATTATTCCGGTTATAGGTAAAATTTTTGAAATCATCTTGAAAAAAAGAAAAGTTCATTATTTCGTGAAAAATGAAATTTTTTACAAAAACCAATATGGATTCAGAAGTAACAGATCAACAGCCGAAGCTGTTGAAAGAGTGATTATTCTGATTGTTGGATGTCTTGAAAACAGTGAGCATGTGGCTTTAACTCTCTGCGACCTCTCCAAAGCTTTACTTGGATAACTATGGGGTGAGAGGACTACCTCTTGAACTAATCAGATCGATTACTTGAGTAACAGATCTCAAGCGGTATTCTTGAATAATAAATTTTCTCCCAACAAAATTGTCAAACGTGGTGTTCCTCAGGGATCAGTCTTGGGGCCGGTTTTTTTATTCTTGATTTACATCAATGATTTTAGCTAATCCATGTTACCATAAAATGTGTACTCTTTGCTGACGATACAACTATCTTAACATCCAACAAAACAGTAAATAACTCAATAGAGAAAAGAGTGATGCTTTGGACCATGCTCCTAGATGGTTCACAGCCAATCGTTTGAAATTAAATGGAGACAAACACAAGAAATAATTTTTTCCGTAACAACATTGTTGATAATAGTCGAAAGGTAAATTACTTGGTTTGATCATCGACGAGAATTTATCCTGGTCAGTTCACGTAGAAGAGTTGTCAAAAAATTATCTAAAAATAGTTTGCCATCAGGCAACTTACAAAATTCTTGGATCTTGATGCTTTGAAGAGTGCATACTTTGCTTTGTTCCACTCTCATATAAATTATGGGCTACTTTTATGGGAAACTAACCTCATTCCATGAGTATTCTTGTTACTGAAAAGATCATTAGAATAATATTGAAAGCTGACTACAGGGAACATTGTAAGCCGTTATTTATGAAGATCGGCGTTTTACCTCTACCTTGTTGTTCATCTATAATACCCTTCTAGAAATACATAAAATAAATCTGACTTCACTAGACATTTGGATGTCCATGATCATAGAACACGAATTCACATCTGCTCGTACCACCTCGGTAGACTATCAAAGTCCAAGAAAAATGCATTGAATGTTAATTTATATAATCATCTACCAGGTGAATTTAACACGATTATTTTAATAGCGCTCACATGAGATCCCTTGCTCTGTCATAATTTGCCTCAGATCAAATGTTAGCTGCCTCACCCTTAAGACATTATTTTGAATACCAGAACTTTTGAATTTATTTTACCGATTGAATCGCATTTATGAATCATAGCTTTAAACGTATCTGAAAACTGCAGCCATTTTTCATATATTACCATGAAACTCAGGTAAGTTTAACTTTGGTATTTGTATTGGATGTATTGATTGGAATTGTTGAAGGAAAATTCGAAAGCATTGTGCTTGCTGAGAATCTTTTTATTAAACCTTTTGTTCGAGAGATAGAATCAAAATGATTAATTTCAAATATAGTTCTGTCTGAACTATGATCATTTTTGGCATCCTTTGATTCTAACCCTGATTGAATTATATCAAAGTCATTCCAAACGAGCTCAGCTTTTCTCAATCTTATGCATAATTCACAGAGTTTTGAAGCGTCTGTCGAATCTGACAGAAAGGTAGCAAATCGTGTCAATTGACCATTAATTGTACCTCTTTATATATTCAGTGCCTTTATTTCTTCCAGACATTATATGTATATACTTAGATGATAGCTGAACAATGTGAACAAACAAATCGAGGGGGATAAATACTGAGAATAGGAGGGAAACGACCTCTACCTTAATACTTTGGTTACCGAAAGTATGTATGTTTTTTCAACCTTTTTTGTCTACCCAATGTGTACCCGCATTTTTCTTAGAGTCCAAATTTGGTACAACACATTCCTTTTGTAGAGGGCATTGCGGTAAAGACTCTTCGAAAATGGGGTATTTTCAATTAATTTTTTCTACATTTTTTGAGGAGAAAATGGAAGTGACTTTTTATTCTTCTTATTTACATAAAAACAATGATGAAAATGATTCATTTTTCTTTTTGAGTTGTCAAACTGACTTCTTGACTAATCATTAAATGGGGTATCCGAATTTTCATAAAAGTGATGAATAATAGAACATGAACAGAACACCCCCTACCAAAGAAATCAAGGCTTAAAGTCCAGCAAATATAGAAATCAGTGGTAGAAAGCCTCCGGAATCGAAAGGAATAACTCTCGGTTGACGTATATTCTCACGTCCTCCTGCTTCTTTAACGACCATATTTGCCACTTTCAAAGCGGATGCGATGGTCTTTTCCACATCATTCGGACGAGGCTTCCATTTCTTGATTATCTTCCCTATATGGCAATAAAATGATATCATACTCATACCAAACTTGCGTTTACTTTTCATTGCTCCGGTAACCAATAAAGCACTCGTATTTTCACCCAGTGACGTGTCTTTGGATTTGACTCGTTGCCACGCCTTTTCTTCGGGAACTCTATCGGCTTTATGACGTGCTCCGAGAGATTTGTGAATAGGCAATATCGTGCTGCTTGCAAGCAACTGATTTGAGACAATTGCAATATGATACGTTCCAGTAGGACGAAATCAACATGAAACACGTATTCGATGAACACGTTTCACTCGACACATTATTCGAAGATTTCAAGCGTGTGCCAAGTGTTGGTGTCAAAGCACTCGTAATTGTCGGATTGTGATTTGAATACAGGCAGATATCGGCAAGGTATATATAATTTCTTCGTAGATTTTCGCGGGTATAATGTGTTGAGATAGTTTATCGGGAACGCGCCCAAAAACCCGAGAAACTATCTCGACATATATATATATATATATATATATATATATATATATATATATATATATATATATATATATATACAGATTCAACCCACGTTGTCAGACCATTACAATTATCAGACCACCACAGACCCACTAGAAATACTCATGATTTCAACAAACATTTTGGTGTTCTACAGTTATTACAATTTCCAAAAATGACTGGAACTGAGAGGGGTAAAAAAAGTGAAAAAATTTATAATTGTATAGTTTATGTCACGTTCACAAGCCCATTATATTTTACCGCGTTCTCAAGCCATAACATACAATTTCTGACATTTAATCCACGTTCACAGACCCGGCAGTGTTGCCGCTGTTTGCGCAAGATATTATGATCAAATTGCGCAGAGAATGTTTTATTTTCACAACACAAACACGAGAGGAAAATTAACTAGCCAAACATTTTCATTCAATTTTGTTCACTTGACTTTTATCTAATTCAGTCGCCAAATGAAGAATTTTAATTTTAGGATATTTAATGATTTTTACAAGCTTTTATTTAGTTTCACTTGTGAGTTTGTTAGTTTAGTTCAAATCTTGCAGGTGAATTTTGACCGACCTAGCAGGTGTTCATAATTCCGGTGGCAATGCATTATGGAATTTTTGTTGGAGAAAAAACAAAATGGCGACTCCAAGATGGTGGACGAGATTTGTAATTATGGTCATATTTGATTCAAAATTGGGATGTGGGGGTTTTCGGGGTCGGAGATTATGAAATGTTTGTGCAAAATTCATGAGATGGCGGCTCCAATATGGCGGACGAGTTTTGTGATTATGGTCCAATTCGATTCAAAATTGGTATGTGGGTGTTCTCGGGGTCGAAATTCATAAATTCATTCCGATTCGATTTAAAATGGTATGCGATGATTTTTGGGGTCGGATATTATGAGTTTTTTGTCAAAATTCATAAACTCAAGATAGCGGTCCCAAGATAGAGGACGAGTTTTTCTGATTATGGTCATATTTCAATCAAAATTGGTATGTGGGAGTTTTCAGGTTCGGAGATTATGAATTTTGTGTCAAAATCTATGAATTGAAGATAGCGACTTCAGAATGGTGGAATATATTTGTGATTATGGTCAGATTCTATTCAAAATTGATATGTGGGAGTTTTTGGTGTCAGAGATCATTATTGCTCTCAGCTCAAAACTTACAGAAAAAAGACCTTGTAATAAAGATGCTCTATTAGGAATGAACAGATCAAGGCGAACCAACTAAAAAGCAAAAAATTTAATATTCAATAAAAAACCTTTTTATAGACAAGCTTCTATGTAAGCCCTGTAATGAAACGTATAAAGTAAGTTTAAGTCATCGCTGACAATAATTCAATTACTTTTTGTTGAATTATTTTGTTTCAAAAAGCTTTTCGCGTGAATTGTAATGGAATTGATACTACAACGAATTGTTACTCACCAACCAATCATTGCCCAATGAAATTAATTGGTACCTACTTTTATGAATATTTTTAAAAATTATATACTTTGAGAGGTTCTTGCTTACCAACCAATCACTGCCCAATTGAATTATTTGGTACCTATTTTCATGACAAGCTTTTTGAAACCAAATAATTAAAAAAAAAAAAATCATTGTCAGCGATGACTCAAACTTATTTTATACTTTTCAGTGCACGGCCTGAATAAAAGCTTGTCTTCAAAAATGTTTTTCATTAGTTATTATCAACCTAGATCCTATGTGTGTCAGATCAATTGTTTGCATCTCAATTTTTCCTACTAATATGGAATAAAATTTGTGAACTCAAATGGTTTGCATAACATTACACTTCAACAAGATGAGAAGTGTTACTACTAACCTCTTTCCGTTTGTGCAAGATGTTTTCCTCCATGGAACATGGAGTGTCAATGTGTGCCGACTTTTCCAAGGCATTCGATAAAGTACATTATTCAACTCTAGTGACGAAACTTGGGAATATTGGTGTTTATGGCAATGTATTGAGGCTTCTCAACTCTTATATTTCTGACAGATACCAATATATCGCCTTGAATAACTCTCAATCGCATGAAACAGTGATTACCCCAGGTGTGCCACGTGGATCACACCTAGGTCCCTTACTACTCAGTATTTTTCTACGTATCATATAAAAATGCTTAATTGCATCTAAAATATTATCATACGTGAATGATTCAAAAATTCATAAAGGAATCAAAAACAACGTGGACTACTCAGACCTTCAGAATGATCTAAATCGTTTTTCAAAATACTTCACAACCAATAGGCTCGTTCTCAATATACAGAAATGATCCCAAATTCTCTTATCGAAGTGTTCAACTCCTTTGACAATAAATCTTTATATAAATAACAGATACCATAATCCAAAGATGAAGTAAAGGATCCTGGATGAAGAAAATCCGTTAAAAAGCCATGTTGAGGTTATCGTTAGGAAGGCATTGAAAGCTGTCGGCTTCATCCTGAGAAATACCAAATGATTTCAAAGTCATCTCTTTGTTGTAACAATGTATAACTCTATGGTAATACCTATATTGGAATTTAATTGAATTATATGGAACCCTGTTTATGACAAATACATCTTACGTATCTATGTCCAGAAAAAAATTGTCAAAAATCTAAACTGCATTTTTGCCATCGGCATTTTGAATGTTATGATAAGAACCTCAGATTCAACAAACTTGGACGATTATTTATCCGGAGGAAATTTTCCGATATACTTTTTTTTTACGCTAACCAATCTCTGAGTATTCAATTAATTGCAGTCCCTACTTAACAAGAAATAGACTAATTTTCCACATGAAAACTTCCAATAGCAATTACTACAATAACTCTCTTTTGATGAGATCGATGAATTTTTTAATTTCGTATGTAATACCCACTTGGATATTTTTACTATCCTACCAATATGTTCAAAAAGCATCTCAAAACTCTTCTGCGTTCAATTTATAATTTTCTGTTAGAATAGATCAGGAAATTGTTTTCGATATGTATTATGGTAAAACATTTCATTTCTACCTTCACTCCTTTTTTTACGTATAAGTTTTAGTCACAGGATTTTTCTGTTTTAGTTTATGGGAATCATTTTTAACCGTCGAAAAACAAGGAAGAGGTACTCTAGTCGACGCGTATATATACTTTTCATGTATGACCACTCATAATTTTTTGCACAGTAGTCCGATTTTCATAATTCTTATTTTGATGGACAGGGTATACTTCGAAGTTAGTTTCAGTTGGATTTGAAAAAAAAAATCCAATCCTTAGAGTAGGAAAATGAGGAATAATTGTTGGTTCACCCAATGAATTTTTACTTCTCAACCGATTCTACCACGCATAACTTTGTACTGGGATATCCGATTTAGATGATTTTTTTTTATAGTATAGGATATGCTTGTGAGTTGATCCCATATAAATTTGAAATAACACTTCTGAGGGTAGAAAAATAGGGGATGATTTATTGATTCTGTTGAAACTCAGCACATATTATGTTGTTCTGATGACAACTACAACAAAATGGAGGCCCGGAATTAATCTGATGATGGAAACGGAAGACCTTCCAGGGATCTCCTCAACGGTTCACAGCAGCTACCTCGTGTTTGGGGTAATATGTACATATATAATTACATGTCCTGACTAACTGACTCACTGATTGACTGATATACGATCAACGCCCAGATCAAACCGCTGGACCTAGGAGCTGAAATTTTGACAGCATATTTCTTTTATATTTCATCCCTAGAGTGGTGAAAAGATGGGTGAGAAGGGGGGTGAGAGTGAAAGTAAAGTTGGTTTTGAAATTAGAGTCATGGAAATTAGTATTTGGGCCCTTCTTCACAAATGAAGATAAATGTGTTACAAGGTTTTTGAAAATTCAACCCTAAAGTCTGTATTGTAACGAACCTAGGCCGGACCTGTCGCCTCGCGCGTTGCCGTCGACAGCGATGAGGTCATCCCCGGAGATGTTCGAGAACAGTCCAGTCGCTCTGCCGCGGAGAGCAACGGTCGATATTGGAAACGATTGGAACATGCTGGTCGCCAACTGCCGGAATTCGAAAGATCGGGAATTCTGTGACGGAGATAAATAGGTAGCCCTCAAGATGGCACAGACAGTCTGAACGAGCCCATACGATCGAGCTATAAAGTGACGTAGTAATATAAATTAAGTTGTAGATTTAAGTGTGAAATAAATTAGTTAACCAAGTTAAGTTTATTTACGTTACAATTGGTGTCGGAAGTGAGATTTTGAAAATAAACAAGTGATCGTGGAGTGGATAGTCAGAAAAATAAATTGATAGACCTTTTTGTACACCCAAAATAGACAGTGGCCCGGTTTTCGCGAAGTGGACAATTGTACGTGGGAATATAAACTGATACACTGTTCGCGTGAAACAGAAAATAGACAGTGGCCCGGTTTTCGCGAAGTGGACAATTGTGCGTGGGAATATAAACTGATACACTCTTCGCGTGAAACAGACAATAGACTGGTGGCCCGTGGAAAAGAATTCGCGAACTGAATTTTTAACAAACTGATAAACTTTTTCGTGTGAAACAGACTGATACCTCGTCAAAGACAAAATATGTTCAAGAAAAGTGCGCCTTGCGGACTTGAAGGTAGCGGAATTGAAACAGGAATTGGAGGAAAGGGAACTGGAAACAACGGGTAAAAAGCAAGTACTCCAGGAAAGACTTGCAGAAGGACTTATACAAGAAGGTGAGGACCCCGAAACATTTTTATTCGAAGTTCCCGGAGGTGATTTGAGTCCGATAATAGAAAAACTTGAAGAAAATTCAGGAAGTCTGGAAGAAAATGCTAGAAATCTGGAAGAGAAGCTTCTAGAAAATTCAAGAAGCCTGGAAGAAAATGCTAGAAATCTGGAAGAGAAGCTTCAAGAAAATTCTAGAAATCTGGAAGAGAAGCTTCTAGAAAATTCAGAAGCTTGGAAGAAAATGCTAGAAATCTGGAAGAGAAGCTTCAAGAAAATTCTAGAAATCTGGAAGAGAAGCTTCTAGAAAATTCAAGAAGCCTGGAAGAGAAGTTCCTGGAAAACACAGGAGGCCTAAAAAAAGAATTGTGTGGTGTGGCTAATTTTCTAGAAGAAAGAATGGGAACCGTTGAGACAGAGATAGATAAAATTAGGGAGCAAATGAATACGGAGGTAGATAAATCGAAGATGGGGTCGAGGCAGAAATGGACAAAATAAAGGAAACGATCAGTAAGCTGGAAAAACGAATTAATAGTGCGCCCTCCACAGAGATGGTTAACGAAAAAGAAATGCTGGACTTGAGTTTGAACTTGGATAAAGTTCAAGAGGTTATAAAAGATGTCAAGGTCATTTCAGAAATAGGGAAGCTTTCCATGAAGCCGCCTCAGTTCGACGGAAAAACTCCATGGGCAAATTACCACCGGCAGTTTGAAGCAGCGGCAAAGCAAACGGATGGAATGCAGGGGAAAGAGCTGTAGCACTGACACTTGCATTACGTGGAGAAGCGACAAATATTCTACAAACTCTCACCGCCCAAGAACAGGAGGACTATGATCAGCTGATTAGACATCTAGAATTACGATATGGCCACGCCCATTTGGAAAACGTATACCACTCCCAGCTGAAAAATCGCTGCCAAAAATCGAGCGAATCCTTACAAGAATTCGAAGCTAAATTACTTGGTTCGTCTCGCATATCCAGCCACACCGGAAAATGTAATGGAGCGAATAGCGGTTCAGGCATTCTTGGATGGACTCCGTGACCAAGAAACCAGACAAGCGTTGACCCTAGCTCGTCCAACACATCTCGTAGACGCACTGGCACGCGCTTTGGAATTTGAGGCAGCAAAGCAATCCTGCAAAAACCAAGGTAAAGTTCGAAGTATTGAAGAAGACTCACAGGAGCATGCTGACTTGGAAGCTGCCATAAGAAAAGTGATGAAGGAAGTGTTGCCTGAGAAAAGACAGATAATATGCCGGAATTGTGGCAGAATTGGACATGTGCGTAGCAAATGTCCAACATTCATCGACTCCGATGCAGGAAAACTAAAGAAGGTCGACGAGAAGGGGCAATCGTCGGCATGTGTCCGGCAAGCCCCGGTTAACAACGCATATGTCGCTATCCTTCAACGACAGAACAAAGGTGTCTCCGTAGACGGTCTCATCAATAACGAGCCTTGCACCATGCTGCTAGATACAGGTGCGACTAGGACAATTCTCGGGCCTTCCTTTGCCAGAACACCGGAACGGATTGAACCGACAACTTGGAAGCTACGCACAGCAACAGGGGAGCCAGCTACTGTATATGGCGAGCTACCGATTGAAATAATTTTGGGCAGCACTAAAGTGAAACATCAGGCACTTGTAGCGGACATCGAAGACGATGCAATCATCGGAATGGACATCATGAATTCCAGAGGGTTTGAATTGGATTTCAAAGATGGCGTCCTACGTGTCAACGGAGAAAGCTGGTGCTTCATGGGAGGAGTGAGGAGTTGATCCGTGTGCTGTTGGCTGAAGATGTAAGCGTACCTGAGAGGGCTGAAACCATTCTGGAGGCTCGCCTGGACGGGAGTGCGAGCAGTGGAAACGTGGTGATGTTCGAGCCCAAACTTCATGATGAGAAAATTGGACGAGGAATTGCACTAGGGAAGACCTTGTTGCGTGCTGACAAATTTGTGCCGGTAAGGGTCATGAATGTCAATTATTTCCCAGTGACCTTGAAGAAAGGAACAATTTTGGGGCACTGCTCGTCAGTTTCATCTGTGATCCGGGGCGTACGAAGTACGATTAGCCAACCCAACAACTTGCCCACAGAACTAGAAAAATTAGTTGCCATCTCTTCCAAAGACATAAAACCAGCTCAACAGCCCAAACTAAGAGATTCAGTCAAAAAGTACCAAGACATCTTCGATACCGGACAAGGAAAAGGGGGTCGAACTAATGTGGTCCAGCACAAAATTGATACTGGAGGTGCTCGGCCGATCCGGCGATCAGCAAGAAGACTTCCTCTTGCCAAGAAAGAAGAGGCTGACAAAATAGTCAGCGATATGGGAAAAGAAGGAGTTATCGAACCATCTGACAGTCCCTGGTCCTCTCCAGTCGTACTGGTGAAGAAAAAGGATGAATCGACACGCTTTTGTGTAGACTATCGCCAACTTAATAATGTCACGAAGACGGACAGTTACCCTCTCCCGAGAATAGATGACACCCTAGACACGTTGGCTGGTTCCACGATTTTCTCGACCCTTGATCTGAAGAGTGGATATTGGCAAGTAGAACTGGCTCAGGAAGATCGGGAAAAGACTGCTTTTACCATCGGCTCAGGATTGTGGCAGTTCACCGTTATGCCATTCGGGCTCTGTAATGCTCCCGCCACATTCGAAAGATTGATGGAGACAGTGCTGAAAGGACTCTCATGGAACACGTGTCTAGTGTATCTCGACGACATAATTGTGGTCGGCAGATCGTTCGAGGACCACGTGAAAAACTTGGAGGAAGTATTCCTGCGACTGAGGAACTCCGGATTGAAGCTGAGCCCTAAGAAATGCCATCTGTTCCAAAAAGAAGTACGATACCTCGGACACGTTGTCTCTGGGGAAGGAGTAGCAGTGGGTGACCAGAAGATCAAAGCTGTTAAGGATTGGCCCATCCCAAAAGACATTCACCAACTTCGAAGTTTCCTTGGTTTATGCACATACTATCGCCGATATGTGCTGGGATTCGCCAACATCGCTAAACCACTGACCAGGCTCACGGAGGGCCAAACAAAGTTCCAGTGGTCCGAAGAATGTCAAGACTCATTCAGGAAGCTGAAAGGAGCTTTGATCAACGCACCTGTACTGAGATATCCCCTACCCAAAGGGAAATTCATTTTGGATACGGACGCCAGCAACGTGGGACTTGGAGCTGTCCTATCTCAGATCCAGGAGGGACAGGAGAAGGTCATTGGTTATTTCGGCAAGACGCTTAGCAAACCAGAGCGCAATTACTGTGTCACCAGGCGAGAGCTGTTAGCTGTTGTAAAGGGAGTGGAGCACTTCTACAAGTACGTCTATGGAAGAAGATTCCTGTTGAGAACTGACCATGCAGCTCTCAAATGGCTCTTACAGTTCAAAAATCCTGAGGGTCAAGTAGCACGTTGGATCGAGGGACTCCAAGAATTCGATTTCGAGATCGAACATCGAGCCGGAACTAGCCATAAGAATGCAGATGCCTTGTCGCGAAGACCATGTCCAGATGATTGCTCACATTGCCGACGAGCAGAAGAGAAAGAAGCAACACTTTGTAGAACCGCGGCAATGGATGACAACTGGAATGACAGCAAGATCCAGAAAGACCAAGAGAAAGACCCCGACCTTGGCTTAGTTGTCAGCTGGAAGAAGGGCAATCGAAGACCATCATGGCAGGAAGTCGCAGGTTACTCGCCGGCTGTTAAGTCCTATTGGGCACAATGGAACTCTCTTATTCTGGACAATGGGATCCTGAAACGTGTGTTGGAGGCCGATATTGGTGGGGAAGACAGACGCCAAATAATTGTTCCCAGGAACAGAAGAGAGGAAGTGCTGCGGGAAATCCATGAGGAGTCGCTGGAGGACATCTGGGAGTGACGAAGACCCTGCAGAAAGTGAGGCAACGGTTTTACTGGACCAATTGTCAAGCTGACGTCCAGGACTGGTGCAGAAAGTGCGCTGTATGCGCTGCTAGCAATGGACGTCGAATACGACCCAAGGCCCCGATGCGTCAGTACAACGTAGGCAGCCCGTTCGAGAGAATCGCCATTGACATCGCCGGCCCGTTTCCCGTATCCGACCACGGGAATAAATACATCCTTGTGGCAATGGACTACTTCAGTAAGTGGGCGGAAGCCTATGCCCGCCCCGGAACCCCCCGACGTCTTGGTGAAAGAGTGGTATGTGATTCGGTATTCCAATGGAGCTGCACTCGGATCAAGGCAGAAATTTCGAATCCAACCTTTTCCAAGAAATATGTCTACTGCTGAACATCCGCAAGACAAGAACCACGGCCCTACATCCGCAGTCCGATGGAATGGTGGAACGGATGAACAGGACGATCAACCGCCACTTGTCCAAGGTTGTCTCTGACCATCAAAGAGACTGGGACCAGTATCTTCATTTGTTCCTGATGGCCTATCGATCCGCAGTACACGAGTCAAACTCCTGCTAGTATTATAATGGGCCGAGAACTGCGACTGCCTTGTGACCTGAAGTTTGGGATATCGCCAGGACAAGACACTGCGGGAGAGGACTACGTCAGCAAACTTCGGCAGAGAATGGACGACATCCACGAACGAGTCCGGTTGAACATCCAGAGTGCCAGCGATGAAATGAAGAAGACCTATGACATCAAGGCCGACGCTGGAGGATTCAAGGTTGATGACCTGGTTTGGCTGTACAACCCCAAACGTCGTCGTGGACTATCACCAAAGTTGCGGAACTCGTGGGAAGGCCCGTATAAAATCGTGAAAAGGATAAACGACCTTGTGTACCGAATCCATAAGCCACCCGAGGGAAACCAAGGGTCGTCCATTTCAACAGGTTGGCCCCTTACGCTGGAAACCATGACCAAGTTCGCACCCTCAAGCCACCGGAGGATGATATGACGTTCGAGAAGTTTATGTCCTTGTATTCAAACGGGCAGAAAGTTCTACATGGGGTTACTAGAGAGGAGTCACGAGACCTTTTCGAGGTGCCTGCTGACTACGCACTAGCGCACTGTGTGGCAGAAGATCTTCGAATGTCCAGGGGCATCGCCGTAGTGTTCTCCAAGAAATTTGGTCAACTCCAAACACTGCGGGAGCAGAATCCAGAGGTTGGTGGGGTGCTACAGTTGAAGAAAGGCTAGAGAAACATCTACTACCTAGTTACCAAGAGGCATTCCCAAGATAAACCGTCCTATGAAGATGTCTGGAAGAGTCTCACCAAACTAAGAGATACTATGGTGGACCAGAATCTGGTGGATCTAGCAATTCCAAAATTGTCCTGTGGTATTGATGGGTTGGACTGGAGAGTCATAAGAAGTATGCTGGAGGCGATATTCAGATCCAGCGGCGTCAAGATTTTGGTTTGCTGTAACACTATTCCACGACCGATCATGAAGACCGTGGAGTGTTACTTCCATCGAACTTCACGGTGCAGATATGGGGAGTCATGCAGATATCGTCACACTTCAAGGATGAAATTTCGGGACGAAATGTCTTTAAGAAGGGGGCAATGTAACGAACCTAGGCCGGACCTGTCGCCTCGCGCGTTGCCGTCGACAGCCATGAGGTCATCCCCGGAGATGTTCGAGAACAGTCCAGTCACTCTGCCGGGAGAGCAACGGTCGATATTGGAAACGATTGGAACATGCTGGTCGCCAACTGCCGGAATTCGAAAGATCGGGAATTCTGTGACGGAGATAAATAGGTAGCCCTCAAGATGGCACAGACAGTCTGAACGAGCCCATACGATCGAGCTATACAGTGGCGTAGTAATATAAATTAAGTTGTAGATTTAAGTAAAAAATTTTAAAAAGTTAAGTTTTTTATTATTATTGTTTTGGTCATAAATTAATGGAGGTTGAATTGGTATTGAAAGTTTGTATGGGAATTCCATTAGTTTTCAAGTTGGGGTCATAATAATGATATTTGAAGTCTTTGTTACAAATAGAAGTAAATATGTATTTCAGTGTTTTTCGAAATGCAACCCCTGAAGGGGTGAAATGGAAGGTGAAAGTTTGCATAGGGGTTCTGTTGAGGTCATAAAAATTGGTATTTGGGGTATTTGTGAGGGATAAATAAAAAATTGTGTCACTGTTTTTATAAATGCAATTCCTAGGGGGGTGCGGGGGGGGGAGTAATAGTTTGTGTGAGGGTCCCGTAAGTTTTGAAGTAAGGGGCATAAAAATTGGATTTGAGGTTTTGTTAATGAAGAAATACGTGTTTCAGTTTTTTAGAAATTATGTCCCTAACCAGGTAAGTGAATTTGTAATAGTCGTCACAAAAAATACAAGGTTCAACGCGGACGAAGTTGCTGGTACCAGCTAGTCATAGTAGTAGTAGTAAATAATAGTTAATAATTGAAGTGAGGTGGTTAAGTAAGTATTTTGAACGTAATCCAAATTAAAACCCTAGTATTCAATACCTACCGTAACAAATGAATATAGTTTATTCTGCTAATTCAAGAGACTTTCTTTATTTTAACAATTTTATACGAGTGCCAATATTTTGTTTTCCATAAAAACATGTTTTAATAATTTGTGAATTACTTGTGTAGTACCCTTACAAATATTTGAGATTTTCCAAGTAGACTAGTGATGTTAGTAATTATTTTTCCGATTTATTTTTTTTTCCGATAATTGAATTTACTCGTCTGTCACCTCCAATACCAAGGAACCCCACATACCAATTTTCAATAGAATCGGACCATAATCACAAAACTCGTACTTCATCTTGGAGCCGTCATATTGAATTTATGAACTTTGTCAAAAAAATCATAATCTCCGATCCCAAAAACTCCCCCATTCCAATTTTGATTAGAATCAGACCATTTCACATAATTTGTCCAACATCTTGGAGCCGCCATTGTGTTTTTCCGCTAACAGAAATTTAATAATGCCTTGTCACCAGAATAATGAAAAACTGCCAAATTTCAAATTAATCAAACGACTAGAAGTGGGTCAAAATTCACTAACAAGTTCTGAACCGGATGGAGGAACGAAGCAAGTTGAATAAAATATTTTCAAAAGCTGAACTTTAAAAATACCCATTTTAAATAATTGTTTGTTGCTCAATGTTTATTGGTAGGAAAATTTTTAGGAATACAGTGAACAGAGCTGTCAACAAATCAGTCTTTCAAATATTATTTTCCGTGAAATAAAGGTATCCTCAAATAATCGAAAATTACGTTATATCGACAATTGGGATCAAACTTGCTGCTGAAACTTCGTCAACACATAAACGGCGCTGCTGCCAAATTTCGGGTTGGTATTCGTCGCAAAAATGCATGGCATTATATACCATATGCTTCTCCACCGGAAGCGCCGCCTACACGCTCAGTGATGGAACTAAATCAATATAAAAATCTTCATTTCACCGCTTTTCCGAACCCGGCCATTATTTCGTCCCGTGTGCGTCCCAACCCCCCTAGACAGTTTTACATAGCAAAACCTTGTCAAGCCCGAGGCCGGGTCTGAGTTCGTAGGATTTGGTCTGGATTCGTGGGCAGTATGTACCGAAACGGGACTGTATAAACGCAAATATAAATATATATATATATATATATATATATATATATATATATATATATATATATATATATATATATATATATATATATATATATGTATATATATACATATATATATATATATCATATATATATATACATATAAAATATATATATATATATATATATATATATGCATATAAAATATATATATATATATATATTTATATATATATATATATATATATATATATATTTATATGGGTGTTGTATTTTGTTTTTTTTTATATTTTTTATTTTGACAATCAGACAGCATAACAAAAAAAATATTTTTTTGTTTTACTAATACTCTTACTATTTTCAAAATCGTTCAGCTAGTAGCCCTTTGAATTGAATTTAATATTTTTATGTAAGAAAATACCCATAAAAATATTTTTAATGCCCGGCTATGTATTTTACCTTTTTTTTTACCTTATTTTCTTTACCTCGGCCAACTCAATCGGTACGCCTATGGAATCTCAGAAGTCGGTTCTATTGTGGAGCCCTCTAATAGTGTTCTTGATGTCAGTTCCAGAAAATGGCAATATTGTTATGATCAATCATTGAAAATAAAGCAGAGATTCATCAAAATAATAATTTCCTTCATTCAGGAAGACTTACTGTTACCTACTCTCCGATAATTAACTTAAATTAGTGCTTCACAGCAAAATATACATGAAAAGTGAAGTTATATGATAATAAAAGTGAAAATAAACCTATTTTTCTCTAGGTTATGAGGTCTATATACTAATTTATGAAAGTGTTCTATAAAACGGGTTCTTGTATAAGATTTATTTTTGAAAAACACTGGGTTTATTAACTGTTCATGGTTTAAAGTACCTGTGGCCTCTCGAAACGGAACTGTTCAGTATCTCGGATCGCTCTCCCGTTCCTGGAAACTGCCGTTCCAGCAGAATTCGCCCTCGTACTGGTATATGTATCTATTGAAAAGGTAAGATTTGTCCTGCATCTGGTTCAGATACAATTCTTTCTAGTGTTTCCTTGTGTAGTATTGGCAAATAACTGTTTTGTATCGAAAATATGTTAGATTTTTCAAATTTAAATTTCTTGAGTTTCTTCTTCCAAAATTATTTTTTTCAATCTCCTTTCTTTTCCTTGATACCACACCTCCTTTGTTTTCATCTCGAATTTTCAATTTACCCGCACTTTTTTGTTGCACTTTTCATTATTTTCGTTTATCTGACAGTTTTTATTCACGAATAGTTTCTAAATACCTTACATACTGTACACATGATATATAAAAAATCATTTTTGACGTTTTCTGCTTTTCATATTTTCAATATTCATAATTTTACTTTCCTGGCATCTCATTGGCTATTGTGTTCAGATCTAATTTCATATACAGATTGTTCTAACTTTAACATTTTGTTGTCTGCTTGTGCTCAAAAATATATTAGTAAATTTTGATTTCTATAATTTTATAAATTATGCTAATTGCTTGTAATGTTGAAAACATGTTCATTTCAAACATAGGTATCGACTAATATTATATGAGGTTTCAGGAAAAACGGTAGAATCTTCAGAAAAACTGTAAAATAACATAGCATAAATTACTAAATGTTATTTATGTGCTTTTTCAGTTTATAATTTCCATTTCAACCCTTTGAACATTTAACACGTACTTCTAAACATAACAAATTCCCTGAATTTATATTCAACATTTTAATACTAGTTAGTAAAATTTGAATATCAATTTAATTATTTACAATTACTAATATTACTTCTTTTGTTTCAGGAAACCAACTGTGTTTGGAGGTCCTTTGAATTCAAGAAAAAAATTCTCCAAAGATAACAATATTTACAACATATAATATTTTTTTATAGTTTAAATTGATAAATATTCTCAATATTGAATATCCCTCTCAATAATCTAGTAAGAGGATGTATTAGTCTATAGCTATTTTTAACATTTTCATTTTCTATTTCATACGGACCTTCAAATGGCATTAATAATTTGGCACATATACTTCGTCTCTTGTTAGGTATTCTTAAAACTTTTATTATAAATAACTCTCCCGTCTTGAATTTTGTTCGTTTTTGCCTTTTTTATTGTCCTTTTTAATATATTTGTTGGTATTTCTTTGAATTCGTACATTTACTTTATTCATCACTTCATTCAAATTTCTTTCATTCACTATCCATTCCCTATCAGGTATTATACTGTCATAATGTACATTCTTCAGTAATAGTGCTTGGTACTTCATTAAAATATTTTTCTATTATTTCTAATTTTTCATCCCATAATTTGTGATTTTCTTGTGATGTCAGTCCTAAATATTTAATCACCTCTTGTATATATCTTTCAGCAGGGTTTGATGATGGATGTCTAATACTGGTAAAATGTCTCATTTGTTCATTTGAAAAATATGTAGCATTATCAAGAATAATTTGTTCTGGTTTTCCTATTTCCACAATGAAATTTGTAAATAAATTTTTAACCGTTTTGAAGTTAGTCTTTCTAGTCGGATATAATTTTATAAATTCAGAAAAATGATCTACAATTACAAATATATGTTTATTATTGTTAAAAGTTGGTATTAAATTACTAACAAAATCTATTGAAATTATTTGTAATGGTTTACTTGTGATGATACTTTTGTTTTCATTTTTATTTACTTTATTTTTATGTTAACCTAATTGGCAAGTTTGACATTTATTTATTATTTTTTTTAGTTAGTTCAAATCTTGTAAACATATATAATTTTCCCTGACTGTCATCCAAGTTTTCCTATAAGTAGATATGTTTCATTTTATCTGATTACTTCTTCTGCCAATTCTTTTGTTATCACGTATAACTCTTCAACATTTACAATTTTAATCACCATTTCTGTATATTGTTCCTCTTTTTTCTGTGTTCGTTAATTTATTTTGATCTTGTATAATTTGAGTGTCAGCAAATAATCCTACATTACTTTTAGAAACATTTACCCCTATTTTTATTTGTCGAGGAGTATGAGATTTTCCCATATCCATTCTTGTTAAAGTGTCTGATATTAAATTTTTTTCCCTGGTATATGCCTAATTTCAAATTTGTTCTCTTGAAGTAATAATGCCCATCTATGCACTCTATTACTTGCATATTTGCAGTTTACGATAGACATAAGTGCTTCATGATCCGTTTCTATATAAAATTTTGTTCCCAATGAATAAAATCTCAATTTAGTAATACAGAATATTATACTGGCTAGTTCATGGTTTTTAGTGATTCGTGAAACAAAAGATATTGGAACTTCTTTTCCCTGTTGGACTTGAATTAAGACTCCTGCAAATCTTTGCATAGATGCATCGGTTCTTAAAATAATAGGTTCATCATAATTTGGATGGAAATTTTTTAAATTTTGTATAATACAAGTTTTTTAATTCGAAAAATGCTTTTTCCTGTTCATATCCCCATTTCCACTTGACATTCTTCTTCAAAAGTGCTATTAATGGTAATTCTTCATTGCTTGAGTCTGGAATTAATTTTTTAAAGTAATTTAATATTCCTAAAAATCCTCTAAGAGTTTTTAAATTATGTGGCCTACCATATTCTCTGATAGTTTTGATTCTTTCAGGATCCATTTCTTCACCTCTTTCATTTATTTTGTATCATAGATAGCTAATTTCTTCTTGGAAAAGTTCACACTTATTTATATTTATCTGGAGCCCTGTTTCATCTTGTATGTGAATTATTTTTCTCAGGTGTTCTTTATGTATTGTTTCATTTTCAGAATATATTAAAATGTCATCAATATAATGCAATGCAAAATTTTCATATTTATTAAGTTTTTTATGCAATACTCTTTCTAATGCTGGACAGGCCGATTGTAAACCATATGGAACTACACAAAATCTATACAAAACCCCTTCTATGCAAAAACATGTATAATTTCTAGAATTTTCATGTAATGGTATTAACCAAAAACTATGTTTCAAATCTATTTTAGAAAATATTTTAGCATTTGTTATTTTACCAAAAATAGTTTCTATGTTTAATGGAGATTAATATTGTGGTATTGTAATTTTATTTAATTCTCTAGCATCTCAGCATAAGTTCACCATTTCTTTTCAACAACTGCTACGATAGGATTTATGTGATTACTGGTACTTCTTTCTATTATTCCTTGTTTTACCAGTTTTTCTAACTCTTCTTTCACTTGTTCTCTATGCTTATAAGGAATTGGACAATTTTTGGATTTGAATTTCTCTGTTTCTGTTAGTTTTATTTTCATTTATTTCAAGTTTTTCTTCAAAAAATTCAAACCATTTAACATCCATTTTTAAATTTAAAAATTCCCAAATTTTTTTTGGTTTCCGGTTTTTAATTTTAAAATCTTCTGAACTATTTTATTTTATCAAAGATGCTTCTGAACCTGTGTCAATTAAAATTTTTACCTTTTTGTTTCCTATACTACCTTTTAATATTATTAGGCCTATAATTTTGCATATCTTCGTCTGTCATTATGAATTATATTAGGTGTTGATAGTTTGTATTGTCCAGCCTAACATATGGTTTATTTAATGAAAATTTTGTTCTGTTGCACTTGTGGTAGGTGTACTTATCTGACTGTTTTCCCCAGATCTATCAATATGTCCCTCTCTTTCAGACAAATTCTCAGCACTTTGGCTCCTTCTGCGAAGATAGACACGTTTTGTTCGGCAATTATCTTCCTCAGTGTTTATGAATGAATTTTGTTGAGGTTGTCTGTTGTAAAATATTCTCTGCCCTTGATATTGTTGTGGATTATTATTATTTTGTAAATTATTTCTATTATTATTATTATTGTTATTATTATTGTAATTATTATTACTATTTTGGTCCCGATAATTCCTGTAATTGTTTTGATTTTCATTATTATAATTATTCTGTCTATTATAATTCCTATTTCCATCTGAATTGTAATTGTTGTTGTTTTATACCTATTATATCCGTAATTATTTTCATTCATTATATTTCTATTATTATTTTGGTTATTTATATATCTATCATTTTGCTGGTTATTATTTTGATATCTATAATTTCTCTATATGTTTCTCTGTTGGTTATTGTTTGCCCAACTTCTGTATGACAATGTTCTCTCTAGTCTCAGTAAATATTGACTTAATCTATCCATAGTTTTTATTTCTTGCATATTTATAATTTCAATTATTTCCGTTTTAAATGGGGGCTAATATTTCCTATTTATCTCTTCCCCAAAATTTTGGTTTTTAGGATTGGCATTGAAAAAAGGGTTTTAAAAAATTATAAAAACTTTTTTTCATCAGATTTCCCAAAAATTCAGTTCATTCCCAAAAAAATTTGTTTTTCCCCCCAATTTTTTTTAAAAATGAATTTTAAAAAATTTGGTTTTTATGTTTTTCCCCTTGGCTGTTAAACCAAAAAAAAAGGGGTTATTGAGCAAATATTGAAATTTTTAGGGAAATTTTTATTTCTTGTTTTTTTTTTTAAAATTTTATAAACGTTATGGGGGGAAATTTTTTTTTTAAAAAAATTTTAATTTGTTTTTAAATTTTAAAAATTTCCCCCGACATGTATTAATTATCCTTTTTTATATTAGTGTCTAATCATTTTTTTTCATGATTAAATCTTTCTTTAAAAATTTTTTTTTTTATTTTTTTTCATTTTGACCCCAAATTTTTTTTTTAAAATTAAAAATTTTTTTTTACCTGATAAATTTTAATTTTTTTTCTTTATGGTTATCCATCTTTTTTTAAAAAATATTTTGTCTTTCAATTTTTTTTTTTTTTATTTGCTACTTTTAAAATTTTTTTTTTTGTATTTTTTTCCCCCCCGATTGGATAATATTTTTTGAGTATTTTCGAATTTTCCATTATTTTTTTTAACCCTTTTTCTCCGATTTTTTGGGATTTTAAATTTTTTTTTCTTTCCCCCTTCTTCAACCGCAAATTCTTCTTTCCATCCTTTTCCAATTTTTTTCAATTTTTATTAATCATTCATTCCCCTTTTTTTTCCCTCCTTTTCCCCGCTTTTCCCCCCCTTCCCCCAATAATTTTTTTAATTTTCCCCTTTCCTTCTTTTTTGAATTTTTTTTTAAATTTTCCCCCCCTTAAAATTCCTCTTTTTTTCCATTTTTTTTAATTTAAAATTTTCCAACCCCATTTTTATCCATTTTTTTTTCATTTTTATTCCCCTTTTTTCCCCCCCACTTTCCATTTCCCCCTTCCCCCCCCCTTTCCCCTTCCCCCTTTTTCCCCTTTTCCTTTCCCCCCTTACTCCATCTTTTTCCCCCCCATCCTTTTTCCTTCCCCTTTCCCTTCCTTTTCCCCTTTTTTATTTCCCCCTTTCCCCCTTTTTCTTTCAACCCCTTATCCTTTTTTCTTTCATTCCATCTTTCCACCCCTTTCCCATCTTTCCCCCCTCTTTCCATCCCCCCACCCCATCCCCTTTTCCATCTCCACCCCCCTTTACCCCTTTTCCACCCATCTTTTCCTTCTCCCCTTTTTCCCCCCCAAACCCCCCCCCTTTCCTCCTTCCCCCCTTTTCCCCCCCTTTTTCCCCCATCTTTCCACCCCCCCCCCTCTTTTTTCCCCCCCCTTTTTCTCCCCCCCTTTCATCCACTCCCCCCCCTTTACCCCCATTTTCCTCCATTTCATCTCCCTTTTTTATTCCCCTTTCCATTCATCTTTCCCTTTTCCCTTTTCACTCCATTTTTCCCCCCCCCCCCCTTTTTATTTTTTTTCCACTTTTTTCATTTTTTCCCTTTTTCCCTTTTTCACTTTCCTTCCACCCCTTTCCCATTCCCCCTTTTTTCCCCACCTTTTTCCCCCCATCTTTCACCCCTTTTCCACCCACCTTTCCCTCCTCCCC